>OY744475.1:201593646-201646633 GCA_963556175.1 Tipula confusa
AAATGATTTTGCCAAGATTTTGCCAATAGGTATTACTTTGGTCAGTTACTTTAGAATAAATCTTTTAAAAAAAATATATTTTCCAATATCGCCTATAAACGGTTTTATTTTGCATGAATTACTCGAGCCCAACATTATATAAAGAGAAATTAAAAAACTAACCACAAGACAGGATTATGATTCTCCTAACCGAACATTTGTAATACCTTGAGGCTGGTTAATCTTTCCCCCCGCCATCAAAAAAACTACTTAATAGAAAAAAGTTAATATTGAAATGAGAAGTAATCGCCAAAACTTCGTATTGCATAAGAATAGCAACTTTAAAAGATTAAATAAAGTATATCCAAATTATTTTAAACCCTACTCTGTCCAAAGAATAAAAAAATAAATATAAAAAAGTGTCAAAAATTTGTTTCGACCAACCATTTTCATTTAAAAAATTTAATTTAATTGAAATTTCTGTACAAACAACGAATATTTTTGTTTACATATACTTATAGGTTTTAATTATCTGACTGTTTTGTCCGTTCTCTATATCCATCGAGCTTGACACCTACGAAAAACAAAAGTATTCAAGTGTAATGTTACATCGTGTGATTGGAATGTGATTACAAAACGAGAAAGATATAACTTTTTTTAGACTTGGCGACTGCTATGAAATATTCCCTTCTTGGAACCACTTTACATAATTCATAACATAAAAAATTATGAAGCACTAAAACATTAAAATGTAAATATATAATGAAAGGTTGAGCTTTATAAAATAAATCGTCAACAAAAAAATATATATATATATATATTTATATATATATATATATATATATATATATATATATATATATATATATATATATATATATATATATATATATATTTATATATATATATATATATATATATAAAGTGTGGGTCATATATTGGTTAGTTTTTAAATCAAAGGCTATGGCAACACTTGAAATATTGTGGACTCCTCAGCTTCTGCTCTGATATTTTGCGACACGAAATGCATCTACCAAGAGTTACAGTTTGGTGTGGATTTTGGAGAGGTAGCATAGTTGGAATATTACAAACAATACCATTGCAATATTACAAACAATATTGATTTATATTCATTTTATATCGTTTTTAAAAACGAACTTTAAATGGCCCACCCTTTATTTCCATAAAGCATAGAAAGTGGAAAATAAGACATAAAAAATGTAAAGCTTTTCTTATGAATTTGCATTAATTTTTATTTTATTCGGTATATTTTTAAGAATTTGTAATAGGATTTATTTATATATTTGTTGATTTAAATAATAAACTTTGGTATAATTACTTTAAAAGTGCAAACAGTTAAAATTATTTGGATATATATATATATATATATATATATATATATATATATATATATATATATATATATATATATATATATATATATATATACATATATAGGATGTTTTATTTTAATATTTTCAGGGATGATTCTATGATTAATTTTCAGCAAAAATCGGTCGTGAAGGAGACGTCCATTTTCAATATTTACTCAGCTACAATGTGTTAAAGAAAATTAGTTTGAGATGATACATGGTTGCATATTTTATTTAATTAACCCAGAGCGAAAGTTTGGCTTAAGTTGTACTATTTAGAGTTTTTATGAAACAAACTTTTAAAACTTCTAGTAAATATTTCAGCAATGCAACTAAAAGCATCATATATCAACAGGATGGTGTTCCTGCTTATTTTTTGCATTAAAAAAGTATACGCTGAATCTTAACTACAGCAACCGCTGGATTGGAAAAAATGTGCCGAATCACTGCCTTACAAAAGTACCTGAACTTACAGTACTAGTTTTTTTAGTATGCGGAGAACATTTAAGCAGCTTATTTATTCGTCTAAAATTATAGCTTAACGGAAAAAGTGATGCGGCTAATGTCTATAACTGGCTACCCGAGTAGCCATTTCTTTTTCAAATACTCGAAAATATTTTAGTTTTCGAAGTTTGTGGCTATGGTTCATAAACATGCTATAAACATGCTAAAAATGGCTATTTTGAATCGATTTCTAAAAGGAAGCTGGTAAGTTTATTTATCAAAGGGCGGTTTCTTTATTCTTATGATTTTATCCATTTGTTCCATAACCGAATACCCGGGTAGCCAATACAAAACATACTTGATGTGTTGGTTGATATAAGTATATTGAAACATACAGTAGAGTGAACCAACAACTGTACAATGTATGATAACAACAACTGAATTGGATAACAGATTAAAAAGATTCTGAGAGATAGAGGAAATACAAGCAAAAACCCATCAACGGGAAAATAATGAAAAATTTTCACAAATATTCAGAGCATCAAAAATGCTGCTGCGATTAGAAAAAATTCGCAAGATTACCAACATTTGCGAATGACTATAAAAAATGTATCAACGAGTACATTGAATTAAGGCATATAGAAAAAGCTGAAGATGGAAAATCAATACATCAGAAAAATATTTCATACCTCATTATGCTGAAATAAAAGAACACAGCTCAACCACAAAATTACGAGTCGTTTTTGACGCATCAGCGAATACAAGTAACAACAAAAACCTAAATGACCAATAATTAGTCGGTCCAACATTACAGGAAGAACTTATTTCAATTATACTAAGATGGAGAAAGCACAAAATCGTATATACAACAGACATTGAGAAAATGTACCGTCAAATACAAGTACACAAAGATGATCAAAAATATCAAAAGATACTCTGAAGAGAAACTAAACAGGAACCCATCAAAGAATACAATTTAACAACTGTAACGTTTGAACCGGCGGGTGCACCATATTTGGCTATCCTCACCTTACAACAGCTAGCGTACGATGTAATGAAATTCCCAAAAGCAGCCTACATTGCATTGCAAGATTTTTATGTAGATTTGCTTTTCGGTAGTAATTCTGTGAAAGAAGCTCTTGTGCAACAATAACAGCTAATATACCGCATAAAGAGAGGTGGGTTCCAGCTACGTAAATGGACAAGTAATCATTCCGATTTACTGAACAAGATACCAGAAGGGCCATCGGCATAAAGGATTTAAAACTAGATGAAACGATAAAAACATTAGGAATATCATGGAACCCTGATTTAGACACCTTCGTTTTTAGGAACATTAGGAATATCATGGAAATAAACTTAAATAAGAATACTGTCATATTGTAAACGATTCATTAATAAGTTGAAGCTGGTGAAATATGAAATCAACAGCATAATTTCAGCACATGAAATTGGTGAGGCTCTTCACCGGTTAATTCAAAATGCCTAACAGAGTCGATACAAGAAAGAAATTCTTGATTTGGAAGACAACAACCCAAAAAAAGCATCCGATTATTCTTTCACAATCGCATCCAATTGTGAATCTAATAATTCAAGAAGGCCATAAATTAACTATGCATGGCGGTACAAACTTAACACTATAGCCTATATTCGAACGAATTACTAGATTATAAATGGCAGAAATTTCGTAGGACAACAAATAACCAAATGTTTGAGAAGTTATCGATTCAGTGCATCCATTAAAAATCAACTAATGGGTAATTTACCAGAATTAAGATTAACTCCTGCTAGACCATTTAATTAATTGAGTTTAATTCCAGGCCATTTTTACCAATGACCAACGATCCAAGTGATCCTACATTCAAAACAACACTCTGCGGCCCGGAAGTACTCTTATAAAAAGACCAATAATAAAATTGGCACCGCTTCCAATTGCTGATTGTATAAAAAAACAAAATACTGAAGCCATCAGAACTACTAAACCAGTTACATTATTGTCGACCATTTTGTCACAAATCCAATACCAGGAAACGCAATGTACACGAAGAACTATCGAGGAGAAAGAAAAACCTACCAAAGAAAACCATTCACCAACCTCAAATAAAAAGAAGGAAAATTAGACCGTTCAAGATTGATGTTGTATACGATGATCCACTATTAAGCGTGCTTGGGGTATGTTTAACGATAACCAACAATCCTAAAAATGATATCACCACTCTAAATACTACACCCAAAATATACTTTGAAAACATTGGTACAGTTGTCAGGTAAATATGGACAAGTCCTGCCAAAGTTGGGCTCAACATAAACCGCAATAATGAAATGTTATATACATATATATATATATATATATATATATATATATATATATATATATATATATATATATATATATATATATATATATATATATATATATATATATATACTGTGCCCTTAATTTTAATGACTGATATTCTAATAAGTGCATTTTAGCCATCTTACACAGTTTCGCTTTTCGTCTTTTTTTGTATTTGATTCCAAACAAACCAAGCATTTCTCAGTTTGTGTGCAGTCGCTCGGTGCTATATCACGAATCTCTTCGGCTAGCAACGAGCTGGTATTGTAAGTGGTTTGCCAAGAACGCATTTTTAATATTTCTGTACTGTGATGGAGGTAGCTTTTTATCTCCAATGCGATTGTCGACTTTACAAACTTCACCATCTTCATAGTGTGTAAATTACACTTTATACAGTTAAAGATTAACAGTTAATTGATTAACTTTCAATTGACATGACGCACATCTTCATTCTTATTTTGCATATTCTAAACATAAATTAAATGTTTCTATGATGTTTTTGTAGGTGTTTGTGAGAGGGAAAAAGTAAAAAAAAAATGACATCAAAGACAGTTTTATGCTGGAAATTAATCATCTCTGAAAATAATATTACTCAACCACAAATAATTGTATAGCATTAAATGTTTATACTTTGCATATGTCGCGTATGTCAAATGAACAACACACCATTCCAAATGCTAGCCACCCATACGCTGTGGGTTTGCCGAACAGTTATCTGGCTCGATTTTTATAGATATTGTAAAATTTAAAAACTTACAAATAATCGACTTTTTAAATCGTCTTAACTATGGAACTATAAAATCCACCCTAAACCCAATATTAACGAAGGTTCTCGGTCATAAATCAAAAATATTTACTCATTTTGGCCAACAAAACAATGCTGTATAAAATTGGCCGTTTCGAAAATATTTTCATTTAAATAGATATCAATAAACAGAACTGCCGAATTTGAGCTACGGAGAATCCGAGAGCAGTGCGTCAGCGATAATTACACCCTCTCTAATGCACGGTTAAGTGTGGAATTCTGGCTGATAGAGTCATTGGTTCATATACAATTTTTTTCGTAGATGATAATGAGCAGCCAGAAAACGTCTCTGTGGCGATATGCCGGGCCAATTGGAAATTTTTTTACGTCTGGTATTCTCAATAACTGTGACATATAGTTCCAGCAAGATAGAGATAAAACTCATATCGCGAGAAAAACAATGGCGATTCTGCGAGAACTTTTCTTTGACCGAATAATTTTACAAAAATGTAGATTTCGCGTGGCTACATCGTTCCCCAGATTAGATGGCTTCCGATTTTTTTGTGGAGTGCCTAGATGGAACAGGTTTACGTCAAAAAGCCACAAACCATTCAGAAACTAAAACAGAATATTCGCACAGAAATTGCAAAACATTTTATTCTTTTAAACATTTATATTTGGTACAGTCGGCACAACATTAAAACAAAACATTCCATTACTCCGCATGCAGGGTAGGATAACCGGCCATATTCCAAATATCTCCCAATTCCTTTTACTTTTGAGGGTATTAATTTCGTCAATTCCCGACCACTGTGAGGACAATTTTTTTCTTCCTTTTTTTAATTGAGTGATATACAATTTTAACGGTTTGATCAGTTTCTCATTTTAGCAACGAAAACGGGACAATAGTAATTTTCAAAATATGTATATTTGATTGGCATCATGTGTGAAATATACTTATATTTGGCAAATTTTACATTTTTGGTTATTGTGTTTTAAAAAAATGATACAGTCAATAGCACATAGCCACTTTCCAAATATCTCCCAATTAAAATTTCTCATCGAGTCGAATAACCATTCTGCAAACCCACAGCACAACGGTGGTTTGCAGCTTTCGTGTATATCGAATGAACAACATACAACGCAATCCCAGCTGCAGGCCACCATCACCAATACGGTGTTCAGTAAGTTTAATGAATAGTTATCTGTTCAAGACAAGTTTTTTGGAACGCCTGAGATTTTTTTTTATAAGCAAAGCACGAACTTTAGTAAATTATATAAAACCACACAAAGCATTATGAACTAATTATAATAATTGTATAAGAAACCATGAGTACCTGTTTGTAACGTTTAAATTATAGGGATGGATTATCATGGTTGGTAGAGTTAAACTGAGGAAAAAAAAGGTTACGCTACAATTCTGCCATAGAGTTCTAATTGTTAATAATGAATTGCAATAATGAATATTTTCTAAGTATCAGTGAATTACCTTCTCATTATAAAATACCTTCGTTTGCGACACTGAACTTATGCGAGTCTCTCCATCAATGATTAAAAGTGACAATCTAAATGACGCAATATTTGGGGTTCGATGACAAATTTTCGAATAGAGTTATTGTTGCAACAGACAATGTTCAAGCTCTTGAAATTAATCGTGCAAATATCCCCCGATTAAGCGATAAAGCTTTCAATTTACAATGCCAATTCAGACGTTACCACAGTAATTCAAGCATGTAATTCAAAAAAGCTTCGATATCAGCAAAAAAATATGTCCGCAAATAAAGGTTGGTTACCCAGCTGATGGTGAGTAAAATAATTTACTGCAATAAGACGAACGAGCCTTTAGTCCTGGCTAAATCAATCTAAATCTTTATACAATGCCTTAGAATATTCAAAGGAACAATAAAGCTCACAGATGCGGGTGGTTGTTAGCAATCACAATGCTCCTCAGTCTGGTGAATTCTTTCATTATACGAATGATTGTTTCGTCTACAAATTTGTTGGCGGTTCTTCTAGCGAGATACGCTTTGTTGTTGCGTGTTATTGTAAAACTTATTCGCACTTTTTTAAAGGTTCTGTTCGATAGCAAAATGACACTTCAGAATTTTATAATGATTTTTTAGGGAGGAACTCGGTGAGTTCTTAACCGATTATAATGAAATTCTATATGTAGGATGGGAATGTGATTTTAAAATGATTTTTTGGGTAAGTTCTGGAATATGGCCAATAAAGAAGGAACTCGGCGAGTTCTTAACCGATTATGATGAATTTCGATATGTAGGATGAAAATGTTGATGGAAATTAATTAATTTTTGTCACAGAAATTCTCTAAAGTGAAGAAAAGTTATACTAAGTATTAGAAAAAAATAGATGAAGATAAATTTTACTGACATTAAACTCGATCAAGTCAATGATTATTTTAATAAGATGAAGAAAGTTGCAATTAAAAAAAAACATTAAGTGAAGGAAAATTCAATTTCTCTCCTTAGAAATATTCAAGTATGGAACCTTACTGGCCTTATTCCAGAATTTTCCCAACAAATCATTATAAATTCCCATTTTCATCTTGCATATCGAATTTCATCAAAATCGGTTAAGAACTCACCGAGTTCCTTCCTAATTGGCCATATTCCAGAACTTTCCTAAAAATTCATTTTAAGTTTAAATAACATGTCGAAATATTCTGTTTTGAAATATCCAGTTTTGTACCTTATCTTGTTCCGTCAAATCCTATTTTGATATATCCAGTTTTAAAATGTCCAGTTCTTAGCGTTATGATCACATCTTGCATGACCCGGACCGATTTATGATCAATTTGACTTCGAGACGTCTTACACCGATGTGTCCATGTTTTCAAGTATATGTTTTTATAAGGAAAGGATGTACTAGAAACAATGAGATCGTACGCAATCATATCACGAGTATAAAGACCTATATTTTCACATAAGTCAGTCTGGTTTTGTACCAGATCATTTAAATTGCTATAAAATGGGTCTCTATCTTTAGTTTGGCTTGAGCGCATGGTATAGCTAACACATATGGTCACCTACTGCTTTTAAATCCAAAACATCCTTGTTTGTTGTTAATTTATTTTAACAATTTATTTTAAGGGTGGTGGTAGTCAGCACAGCAATACATATTTCGTTTAGTCATCTCCTACGACACGTAAAGAACATTGTGGTTCTAATGATATCAAATATATTTTTATTTTATCATTAATTTGCTTATCCTTTAAGTATATTGAGGAATAAACTTCGGTCGGCGTCAGCAATCAGTCAGTAGTAATTAAGTTAAAGTTTCACGAATTTTTATTGTAACACAAAAATAACAATAATGGACAAGAACCGTGCCGATAAAATTTGTTAAACTTGAATTTAGCAAAGTGAGAAAATTTATTCAATCCTGCTGTAAATGTAAAAATGTTTACTATATGGTACACAAGCAAGTTAAATACGAATATAAATTATATCATACATATTACAACAAGATGTCGGCCGTCTCAATAATAACAAGAAAAAAAAAGTTAGAAATAATAGGATTTATTATTATTATTTGAAAATGAATTGGGATTTTAGTTAAATTGTGCATTGAATATAAATTATGTTGTGTTATTCATAGAATAAGATGCTTGTGTTACCACTGGATAATTTACAGAAATTATACATTACATCGTCGTCATGATAATACTGAAAATGACCCAGTTTTTATTTTATCCTATATATACTTTATCTAGAAATGTGACAGAAAGCTATATTATGTATATATTCACAGTCAATTTTAGCATTATCATATCTATATGCATACTTATCGAAGTTTAATATGCGAATTGAATTATAAATTGGTTATACGTTTCGTAATCCGATAAAATTTGTGATTTAGCTTTATAAAAAGCCTCGAAATACAAGACCATCCACGTATTTTATTCGTAATACCAAAATAAAGTCAATATATTATTCGTTAATGGATTTTTTTAACATTTTTTTTCGTAATGTTTAAATAATAAACGCAACATTGAAGAAAATCCCTTAAATATATACACTAATAATAATAAATTGATTTTATCGTATATTAATCATTATTTTTACTTTAATGATATTTTCCAAAAAAAAAAAAAAATAAAAAAAATCATTATTAATCATTGAAACGAAACAATGAAAAAATATGTATATACTTAATTGTTTGTTGGTACGGAGTGACGTGAGTGATACATTATATAAATTTAATTGTAAATTACAAAACTCCGACAGTTTTCACTCACTTCTTAATAAAACCAATAAATTTTTAAGAAATAAAAATATAAATATATATATTATTCGAAAAAAACCAAAGATTTTATTAATATTTTAAATAAATTTCACTACTAGTTTCGATTTTAGAAAAATCATCGACAGGTGATTATTTGCAATTCAATTGCAAATAATCACCTGTCGATGATTTTTCTAAAATCGAAACTAGTAGTGAAATTTATTTAAAATATTAATAAAATCTTTGGTTTTTTTCGAATAATATATATATTTATATTTTTATTTCTTAAAAATTTATTGGTTTTATTAAGAAGTGAGTGAAAACTGTCGGAGTTTTGTAATTTACAATTAAATGTATATACTACCCTTGAAAAGCGTTAATTTTATACATTTTTCTTTATTACTATACATGAATTATGTTTTTGTATATATCGAGCAACTGGTGAATAGACAGATTTTTCTAAAGAGTGGCAGGGTTGCGATAAACTTCATTAATGTTCTAACAGCTAAAATATTATTTAATTGGGAATTTTATAATTTTTAATTAAAATTTATTTTTACATTGTTTCTGGTAATTAAGATTGCTAAATAGACGTGAAGCTGATTATTATTTTAATTTTGTTATAATTTTGTATGGAACGTTGCAACTGATATAAATTTGATTTCATAGAACAAAGCGCAATTTCATAGTTTAATTAAAAAAGTCGAGCCTTTATTTACTTCTTAAATCAAACACAAAATATGTTAACATAAAATATATTAAATACAGTCAAAACTAACTTTAGAAATTCAATTTAAAATTTCAAACAGATAAAAAGAAAGTAAATAAAAAGAAAGTATAATAATAACTACTTATATAAGATTGTTTGTAAGTCTGTCTGTCTGTAAACAATTCCTCACAAATTTAACACACGGTCTGAAATTTCTACAATAGAAGGACATTTTCAGTCCGGATTGCCTGCGAAGCCCGCATTTTAAAATTTTATTTTGTTTTCTTTAAATAATTTTAACATCCTTCCAAAACTTGAGCTAACCCTAACGAAGTAAGCTGTAAATTACAAATTTGTTTGTTGACGGAACATATTTTCTGTGTTGAAAACAATCATAGTAGAGGTAGATATATAAGTCTGTTACAAAAAAAATATTTAAATAGTTTTTATTTAAAACTTAATCAGTTGTTGAAAATTTTAAAAATTTTACAACCTCCTGGAAAAAAAAATGTCTTGTGACAAGACGAAGAGAAAGCAGAGAAATTGATCGAAGAAGAAGACAAGACGAAACCGCCCGAAACGAGAATCATGACAGATGCAAGACAGAGAAACGCATCAAATAACGCGGCGGCCACCCCCAAAAGAGAACACAGACAGCATCAAATAAAAGAGTTCAATCAAAGAAAAAGACAAGCTGAAGCAACCCCCGAAATCAAGACTGCAGCGAGTTAAAACAGTACAAGAGCTGCTCGAATGCATGTCTGGAGAAATTTACAAAATGCAGCTTTTAATTACGACCCATCAGTAGATTATGTCTCAGATCCTTTGTGCATCATTGGATCACTGCCTGTGCTATGCCAACAATGTGAGGCAAAGAAGTGGAAAGGTGAAACTGCAGGAATATGCTGCAGCGGAAGAAAGGTTCAACTTCCACAGTTATTGGATCCTACCGAGCCCCTACGTACTTTTCTGCTTAGACGTAAAAATTTCCTGGAAAACATTAGAAGGTACAACAAATGTTTTCCAATAGCATCTTTCGGCACAACCAAGGAAATTAGGGAGCCAGGATACATGCCGACATTCAAGGTGCAAAGTCAAGTATATCACCGCATCGGGAGTCTACAACCATTGCCAAACGAAGAGCTCACATTTTTGCCAGTATATTTGGTTGGAGAGTGTGCACAACAAGTAGACCACCGTTGCAGAAAAGTACCATAAACAAGGCAAAAAATGGCAATTATGTTGCAAGACATGTTGCATCATCATAACTCCTACGTTTGCAGCTTCAAATCAGTTGCAGCTTCAAGAGAAATAGTTTTAGAAAATACCGTGGCACCATCCAGAGAATTCCCGACACACACAGGTCGTACAATACTCTTCAGTATCCGCTCCTACTTTGGCAGGGAAAGGATGGATATTATTGTGAACTGCGACAAAGGAACCCGATTACGGGAATGCCATAGGCTAAGAAAATTGTTGACTTATTACATCAATTTATCGTGGATATGTACGCCAAAATACGGACGCTGAGAGTGGAATTTGAGCGATGCCGTCCTCACGATAGAAATGTTGCCGACATTGGCCAGTTGATTAAAGTCTTATCTTGCCTTCGGGTTTGCACAAGCGTACCCTAATTGCCATGACCTACGTCATAAACTACAATACACCGGACATCTTTATCATCTTCACATGCAATCCGAATTGGGCAGAAATACAGCAGGAACTATTTGATGGACAAAAATTACAGGATCGTCATGATTTGTTTTCAAGGGTGTTTTACCAAAAGCTTAAAACACTGATCAGTCTCATCAAAAACGGAATGATTTTTGGTGACGGTTAATGTAAAATGTACACCATAAAATAGCAGAAGCGAGGACTTCCTCATGCCCACATTCTTATTTGGCTGAAACACACAGTTCATATTCACAGAGTGGATGACTGCATGGTGCACGGACCCTGCGGATCCATAAATCCACATCCCATGCATTAAAGACGGAATTTGCACAAAATGATTACCACACCGATTTTTGAAAGACACGCGAACGGGATAAGTGAAGCCAAGAAGACGGTGGATTTACCTCACAAATTCCTTTCCTACGATCAGAAATCTCTGTGGACAACTCTTGGTTTGTTCGGTATTCACCTCTTTTGGCGAAAATTTGCGTATATCAACGTTGAATTTTGATAAAGTCCATAAAGTACGTCTGTATGTATGTCAATAAAGCATTAGACATGGCATTAGACTGTGCTCAAAGCATTAGACATGGCATTAGACTGTGTCACCAGTGAACGAAATAACATGGATGAAATTCATCAGTATAAAATATTATTTTTGTTCAAACTTATTTAATTTATTTTATAAAGAGAAACAATTCCGTATACTCGCTCCAACATCAATTTAGGATCGGCTCGCAGAACGTGACCAAGGCAGAGTACTCGCTGTCTAGGTATTTCATAAACGAGATCAGGAATTTCCACTTAATTGCAATTAATTTAATTGCAGGCGAGGCAATTCCTTTTTCGAGGAACTATCCTCGGAGTAAAAGGATACTATATAATTATTCGGTAAAGAGTGATAACTGAATAATATTAGCACCAGAGCAATCTACTTATTATAGCCGTAGTGATGCTTCGAGCGTACTAGATTTGTTTTTTACAAATAACCCAAACCAGGTATTAACAATTAACCCAAACCTTCCAGTAGTTTGTACAAACATCTAAACACAAAAAACGTCAAAATTTCAACCACTACCGTGGTTAGCAGTTCATTGCTCGGAGTGCGAGTTGAGACCTACTAATGTTTTTCCAGTGCGTTTGAATCAACATATAGGGTTCCCAAGGCAGTCACTTAAGTCCATTATTATTCTTACAGCTTACTCATGCCAGTTTGAGTACCTCGGAATTTTTCTTGAATCATAAGCTTAAATTTTATCTAACACACTGAGAAAATATTAAATAAATTTGCCGCAGCATTTTAAAAGAACAAAAGCACATTCCATAAAGAGTTCGTTTTTTATCACCAAACATCTTTCAAAGGCTGCCTGTTTCGTTTCAGGGTAATTATTTTGCGTTTTTTGGCAATGTACGCCCAAATGAAATCCCAAATTTTAGACAGTTGCGGGAACGCGGAATTAGGTGCAATGAATTTTTAATGAACAATTTCGAAGCATGGCACCGCAACATTATAAAATGTGATTAAAGATTAATTTACGCACAAAGTTTGGAACAAAAGTATATTGCAATTATGTCATGTTTCGACAAGTTTTGACTGAAATCACCAATTTTAATTTACCAGCACCCTAGAGTACAAACAGAGCCCCTTATATAGATTAATTTCTAAGGTCAAAAAATATCAATTTCGAATACAGTGCTGAATATTTTGCTTTTGATTTAACGTCTAAATTCATTTTTGGTTTTGATAAATTATCACTTTGCACTTTCGACAGTTTTAGGAAAAGTGCGTGTACCTTAAACAATCAAAATGGGCACAAATGGGCACTACAAGTTGTACTACATGGGCTGATGTTTTCAAAGAAAGTTGCCCATCTAAAAGTTTTGTCGTTTACGTGTCTTTTCTTTTCAGACATGTATTGGTAACGTGAATGTACGACCAACACGTTGCGGGAAACGAAGGGGAAATGTAGCAAATTTATATAGCGATAACGCAACAAATTGTGTTGCAGCAAATAAATATAAACCGGCCATCATATCTGTTCGGACGATATTTCGAACAAGTTGTCGGTTAAATGGATACAGTGCCATTTCATTCCACCGGGACCTCCACAAAATTTGGCAGTCTATGGAAAGCGGGAGTAAAACATCATATGAAGAAAACCATCGCACCGGCGGCACTAGCGTTCAAAGAGTTGACTACGTTACTATATCAAATCGAAGCATCATTCAATTCTAGACCTCTGTGCCTTTTAACAGATGATCCTAACGAGCTTGAATGCTTGACACAAGGACATTTTCTAATAGGTAACACTATGCTTGCCCCAACTTACGACCAGCCACTTCAATTAAAACCTTAACTATTAACTAGATGACAACTAGTCGGCAGGAAGCACAATTATTATTGGAAAATCTGGAGCACGGATTCAACATCGCGCGAAATGGGCAATGCAACAACCAAATATAAAAAAGGACCAGTTAGTTCTCTTAAGAATTTAAAATATACCACCCACTAAATAGACAATAACTCTCAAAAAATACATCAATAAAATCAGTCCACTCACTGCATCGACGAAACAGATCCTAAAAATCTTCAATTTGCGAGCCGACAGATAATACGGCTGTGGATGTTTCATCTGGTCTGAAGGCTCTCGAAACAATCTATAGAATAACTCGTATAGTCGGTCTATAAAACTGTTATCAAATATCATTTTAAATGCTGTATGCCTGATGAGCTTATTTTCTAATTATGCAGTAGCGGATTGGGTAACACAAAAGAATAAAGCATTCCTCAACCACCGAGAGGAAAGTAATTATCTAGCTTCGGACTGGAATACAGTATAAATAATTAAAACAAGTCTGCCATAAATTAACTAGTAAAAGTTGTCTTAGGAAGACAAACTCAGCCATCCAGAAATCTAACAAGGAGGAAAACGCGTTAAGTGTGAGTTTGGTAATACTGTATAGGACATCTCTTGGGTGATTTATCGGTGTTTTAAATGAGAGAGAGAGTTGCAAGAGTTGTGAGAACATGAATATACTTAACATTCAGTTACTCTTAGTTCAATCGAATGCATACAACATCTACCGCATTATTTCGGTACCATTTGAAGATCAAGGGCAGCAATTACATAAGCAACATAATAGCGAACTTCATTACATTTGCAATATTAAGATTTTCAACTGTATCAACTATTGGGCGAAGGTTAATGAACACAACAAATGAATTTTTAGTATAAAAATTAAATTGTATTTGAATTGCAATGACACTTTTTCAAACAGCCATTGCTTTTGGGAACTTTATGAGGATAGCTTCTATATTTATATTTTAAATATTTAGTTTTAATTAAATTAAAATTAAATTGTTTTAAAATAAGAACACTTTAAAATTATATTATATGTACAAGAGTACTCTTATATTGAAAAAACTAAATTTAAATTTGTAAATTCCAGTAATTGCTATAAAAGTACCTTTTACATCCATAAAATTGCTACCTTGACAAATATAATATTATTATCCTCCTCTTTAAGATGAAAAACAACAACAACATTTTAATTACCAATTCTAATTAGTAATTAGTAAGAATCTATAAAATTTGCTTTCTCATCATGTTATCTACAAGTAAAACAGACTGTTATCAGTAAACAAGTATTTTTATTTTCGATTTACATGGAAAACATTAAATTGAATTTGCATGAAATGTATATACAGATTACATCATGTAGATTACTTATATTTTAACAAAATCTTAAAGAAATTTTTTTAAGTATGCAAATAGCATCTTATTTTAAAGTTCATTCGTAAGAAGTTCATATCGAGAACTGTAAGCCATTCGATCCATATTATCGAATTACTTATTTATATTTACAGTTCACACAACAACTTGTACATGCATTATGTATATACTTGAAGAAGTATCACGTTCAAATAGAAATAATACAATTTTGTATGGATGGATTACAAACTTGCCACATTGAGTTGCCAGGCAAAAGAGAAATAAAGTGTTTGTGTGTGTATGCGATAGTGTGTATATTGTATATTATCTAGTTCTAATTATTTTCCATAAATAAAAAATAAAATCTTAATACGACTATATTTCAATAGAAACATCTACCTTAGCATGTTTTTAATTGATTTCAGTATATTTTGTATATAAAATAAACTATTAAAACCAAATTAAAATAAAAGTCTAACAAAAGTGACGAGAAAAAAAAATTAAATATTTAAAACAAAACTATAACTATTAAAATATATATAATATTTCAACATGCAATTGAATTTATTCTAATATACGTTTCCAAGAATTTAGTACATAAACGAGTTCAAAGTACAGCTGTACTTAAAATGACTAAATATATTTCCAATAATTAAGAATATACGACTGTTAAATGTGATCTAGATTCTTATAGAATTGGTTTAGCATTATTATTATATACGTTAAGATTTAGTGACTACGATAAAATAAATAAAATAAAGAATCAACCCAAGTTTTATACTTTCCAGCTATATTTGAATACAAATAGAATTTTCTTATTTTAAACTCGATCAAAACCCTCTGTAATAAAAGCCGAATTCATCCAATACGTAGGCTGTACAAATTCTAGATTTGCTAAGGTGTTAGTGCGATATGATTTTATATTAGACTAAGTTCACGGAAAAAATCATAATCGATTTTTGTGTTAAACAATATTTTTTTTTGTAAAATTAACAATTTTTTTCATTATAATTACAAAACTCATTTTACTGATTTTTCTGTGATTGTTATCATCAGTAAATTACTTACAATGAAATTCAATACTGCAATTTTACAGAGTTCTAGTTCTTGTTTTTATTTTTCTATGCATCCGCAAACGTGTGATTTGATTGGTAAGCTAGTCACATGGTTTATATGTGTTGATTTGATTTAATACTACATATTCAGTGAAATTCACCCAAATTAATTTTGAATTTAACAGCGATTTGTTTTTATTTAACAGTAATTTCATTATTAATATCACAAAAGTTTAATTGATTTTAGTAAAAAAAATGTTGACGACGTCATAACATTTAGTTACCAAAATTTTGAGATTATAACTAAAAAAATTTGTGATATTCAGAATATTAGAATTAAACACAATACTTTTGTGATGGTAACAATTACTCAGAGTGGAGCACAATTTTGTGATGATAGTGACATTTTTTGTGATTTTCAAATGAGTTTTTTTTCGTGTTGTTTATTGAAATTGGCATATTAACGAAAAAATTCAAATTTTTGTTATATGGGTTTGAATGTTACAAACACCACACCAGATCGAGAATTTTATTTAATTTTTTTTTATATATCGGCGTGTGTTACGCGATGAGTTTGGCTTATATTACAAAGTTTTGACTCGATACCTAATTTACAAATAATTTGTCTAAGTATAGGGTTTATTAGAAGCTTTTGGTTGATAGTTTCCATTTGCACACCCTAAATTTTATGTAAATAAAAAACTTGCTTTTTTATGGTGGCATGCTACGCGTGAAAATTTATGTGAAAGGAATTTTAAAATATAATTGGTTGGAATCACACGAATATTTCTTGAAAATACTCTTAGTATAAAAACATTTAGCACAAATTAGACTTTCAATAAATTTTTCTTTGCGTCATCCAAACGAAATAAAATTTGATTTATCTTAACTGAAGATCAATATGATCACTAACCTTCTAAGACATCTAAAATGTGTCAAAAATGTATTTAAAAACATCATACAAGAGCGTATTACCAAAAATAAGTAGGCCAAATGCGTTCACCGTGGAGAAAATCATCCGGCTAACTATAGAGGATCATTCGGAAAAACAATCCCGAAGTAATACAACGAAAAGTATAGGAAACTCCTCGGGGATAGAGTTACCATCCGTACTCTTTTAAGAATACAATTACTCTTTTTGAGGTCCGTACTGTTGTACTCTTTACTTTTTCTAAGCTCCCTCTTTTGTACTGTATTTTCATTTTGTCAAATAAAAGTAGTTGGGAAATTTTATTTTGTTCTGTCTTGAATCTTTAAAAAGAAATACACCATGTCTAGGCGAAAATGCAAATTTACCAAGGACATCGAAACACAATATTCTATGTTCAAACGAACAAAAATTGAAATCGAGATTACTTGTGAATCCTGCAACACTACGGTTTCAATAGGCACTAAAGGTAAAGCAGATCTGGAGCAGCATTTGCAATCTACAAAACACAAGACAAACAATCTGCCAGCACTTCTACAAATGAAAAAGATTACAGAAAGGTCAAAAAATTACTGGAAGAAATAAACATAAACCAGTAACCGACTAAAAAATATCGAATATCACACCTCAGAGGCTTACCATATTCCAGTAGTCACGATGAAATAAAAGCCGACTTAGAAAAAAATGGGACATGATGTCGCAGATATTACCAACATATACAAACGGTCACAACGAATGGTGTGAAAGACAGGAAACACTTTCCTTTGTTTTACATCGACTTAAAACAAAAAGATAACAATAAAGAAATATACAACATTAAGAAACTTGTGTACTGTATAATTAAAATTAAGTCATCTAACAAGACAAGGGGCATTGCACAATGTACGAATTGTCAACAACTTGGACATACTAAGAGTTTTTGCTATCCAACCAAATGCGTTAAATGTGCTGATGATCATCACACGACAAAATGCAATAATCAGATATCACGCCATCATGTGCCCTTTGTCAACAACAGGGACTTACTGCAAATTATAAAGGATGATGTGTACATCAGAACTTATCTGAAGAAATTATCTGTTGATGCATCAAACCAAACCAACAAACACTTAGAAGTTAATAACTTTGAAATTATTAAAACCCTTAGTCAAATTCAACAGACACTTGGTCACTTAGCAGAAAGGGTGGCAAAACTGGAAAGTAATTTCTTTCCGCCAAGCAAATGTCAGTATATACACAAATGATTAACTTCTTCTTACGCACTGTAACCTGGAACGCTAATGGGCTAAACCAACGAGCCTAAAACCTGGAAGTATTTCTCCATACAAACATCATAGATATAGCACTGATTTCAGAAACGCACTTCTCCAACAAAACCTTTATTAGAATAAAGGGATTTAATTCCTACTGGAAAACCCATCCTAGTTAAAGAGCCGGTGGTTCAGCTGTACTAATTAAAAATAATATCAAACATAATCAACATAATATTGCGGCAGCATACTGTCCTCCACGGCATACACCAACGAAGTTACAGTTTAGTAACGTTTTCAATAGACTCAGCCCAAGATTTATTATTGGAGGGGACTAAAATATAAAACATACAGCTTGGGGTTCCAGGCTAATTTCTCCTGGAAAAAGAAATGCTTTGTTCAATGCCATTCATGAAAATAAATGCGAATACCTGTCTCCAGAGGGGCCAACGTATTGGCCAACGAATGTAGGAAAAATATCAGATCTACTTGTTTTCGTCATTATAAAAGGTATTTCATCCAGTTACACTGGAGTCGAAGGAATTAACGAATTAACATCTGATCACATTCCTGTACTGTTGCCAGTAAGCACTATAGTCATCAAGACAAAGAAAAAGAAACCTTACTAACGGATCCACGGATTGGGATCTCTTCAGAGAATAATTGGAAGAGCTAGTTGAATTAAAAGTTAGTATTAAAAGTAATGAAGAATTGGAACAACAAACAAACAATTTCATTGAATTCACTCGTATGGCCGCTAGTCTAGCTACTCCAACAAAGCTAACAAAGTCAATAGGCTAATTATAAGCTTCAAACGGGATTACTTCGACAACTACTTAAGCGGGCTAGGCCCAGTAATGGATAAGGACTACTTGTTATGGAAAGCAACCAGAAAATTTAATCGACCTATAGTTCGAGTACCACCTATAAGAAATGCTCAAGGCAGTTGGGTTTGACAAGACAAAGAAAAAGCGGAGCTCTTTGTTCAACACCTAGCAACAGTGTTTCAACCCCATGACATTTAATCCAACATTGACGTAACACCTGTTTATCAACCAAATCAGGATTTTAAAAAGGTTACGCCAATGGAAATTGCTGAAGAAATTGACAAAAGTCTTAACAAAAAAAGTACAAGGAATTGATGAAATATCACCGGGTCTATTCAAAGAACTTCCACATTAAGCAATCATCATGATCACAAATTTATTTAATCCCTGTATGAGATTGAAGTATATGTACCCAAATCCTTCAAACTGGCACAAATAATTATACTGCAGTAAACAGATAAACCAGATGAAGAAGTAACATCATACAGTCCAATTTCACTGCTTCCGACCTTATCAAAGCTGTTTGAAAAACTACTACTGAAACGTCTAAAGCCAATGGTAAAGGCTCCTGATTAATTTGGCTCAGGAATAACCACTCCACAAAAGTTCACGATCAAGTTCATCGAATAACTACGGTAATTGAGCAAGTGTTGGAAGAAAAGAAATATTGCCCCGCCGTATTTCTGGATCGCCATTTCGGAGTCATCCATGAAGAAACATGTTCTGACTAGCAGGAGTTCCACAGGGAAGCGTATTGGAGCCCACCCTATGCCTTCTCTACACTGCGGACATTCCTACAATAAATAAAACTTTCATCGGCACGTCCGCTGACGACATAGTAATTATGTCAGTAGACGACATAGTAATTATGTCAGTAGAAAATCTTCAACGAGCAATGAACAATGTTACTAAATGGACAATTGACTGGAAAATCATGCTTAATGAGCTCAAATCAATCTTTGAATCAACCTTGGGGTGCAACTGCCGCTGGCTAAATCAAAATACCTTGGTCTGCATTTAGATTTAACGCTCAACTGGAAACATCACGTGAGACAAAAATCTAAGCTGATACGATCAAAACAACGTCAAATGAACTGGTTAAATGGACATCATTCTAAAATGAACCTGTATTGCAAAAGACTATAGTCTACTAGACTATCTTCAAACCAATATGGATGTATAGTGCTCAGTTATGGGGTTGTACTCATAAATTCAATAAAGACATTATACAACGTAGCCAAAACAAATCACCAACGCCTACCGATTTGTGAATAACAGGGAAATACACAATTATCTAGAAATACAATTGATAGACGATGTTATCCGAGAATGTGCCATAAAACATATGAGAAGAGACTTCTTACTCACACCAACGTTGAGGCCGTACAACTGCTGGACAATACAATCGAAGTAAGGTGGCTCAAACGAATCAAACCACAATGAGATAATATAATAAATATTATATCTCAAGGGACACTGGTCCAGCAGACCCACACAAGTTTATGCTTATCTCATAAGTACTAATGTTAACCCTACTAATGAATTAATAATGTTTAAGATTGTAGTAGCCTTACCAATACAAGTGTTAAAAAAAATAATTCAATTAAATAATCAATACAATAAATACAGGATGCTTGGTTTTGTAGTGAGAACCTGATCCAGTTTTAGTTCTTCTAAAAGTTGTATAAGCGTTTATTATGGTCTTGTTCGTAGTAATTTAGAGTATCCACCAACTTAATAAAACCCTTGTTATAATATTTATGGGAACGGCTCAGAACTGGGCATTTTAAAACAGGATATTTCAAAATAGGATTTGACAAAACGAGATAAGGTACAAAACTGGATATTTCAAAATGGGATATTTCAATACGAGATAAGGTACAAAACGAGATATGGTACAAAACTGGATATTTCAAAATTGGATAATTCAAAACGAATAATACAACACTGAATAATTCAAAACAGGATATTTCGACATGTGATTTAAACTTAAAATGATTTTTTAGGAAAGTTCTAGAATATGGCCAATTAGGGAGGAACTCGGCGAGCTCTTAACCGATTTTGATGAAATTCGATACGTAGGGAGAAAATGGAATTTTAAAATGAGTTTTTGGAAAAGTTCAGGAATATGGCCAATTAGGAAGGAACTGGGTGATTTCTTAACCGATTATGATAAAATTCGATATGTAGGATGGGAATGGGATTTTAAAATGATTTGTTGGGAAAATTCTGGAATAAGGCCAGTAAGGTTCCATACTTGAATATTTCTAAGGAGAGAAATAGAATTTTCCTTCACTTGGAATGATTTTTTCTTTAATTGTATAATTAAATATGGTTTTAAAACCTTTTTTGGGAAAACCTCTGGAATATGACCAGTAAGGTTTCATACTTGAACAATTTTAAGCAGAGAGATAGAATTTTCCTTCACTTAATGGTTTTTTTTTAATTGCTGCTTTTCTCATCTTATTAAAATAATCATTGACTTGATCGAGTTTATTGTCAGTAAAATTTATCTTCATCTATTTTTTATTCTTCTACTTAATATTACTTTTGTTCACTTGAGAGAATATATGTGAGAAAAATTAATTAATTTTCTTAAACATTTTCTTCCTACATATCGAATTTCATCATAAAAAAGTTAAGAACTCGCTGAGTTCCTTCCTAATTGGTCATATTCCAGAACTTTCCTAAAAAATCATTTTAAGTTTAAATCAAATGTCGAAATATCCTGTTTTGAAATATCCAGTTTTGTACCATATCTCGTTTTGTACCTTATCTCGTTTTGAATTATCCAATTTTAAAATATTCAGTTTTGTACCATATCTCGTTTTGTACCTTATCTCGTTTTAAAATATCCAGTTTTGAATTATCCTGTTTCGTCAAATCCAGTTGTAAAATATCCAGTTTCGACCTGTACCCAATATTTATATATCCAACATGGAAAGTGGAATATTTTTCTTATGAGGAGTATGAGCGATACTTATTGGGATTTAACATAACTTCGCTTTATCAAAGAAGGTTTATTACAGATTGGAACTTATGTTTTGTTTATTGTGTATATTCGAATACAAACACTGACCTACATATATCACAGAACATGTTCCGGCATACATTAAAAATATTTTTTTTTACATTTTTCATAAAAAATTCTTTATTTTTATATAAGCGATTTTCTAAAATTATCTCCCAAGTGGAACGTTATTAATGGTCAATTATAATGTAAAAAAATATATTAATTTTAATTTTCGATCAAATCACTTTAAAGTAAAATATTGATTTTTAACAACGTGATAACAGTTTAAAATATATACCCATCTAACAAAGAAGGACCATTACTTCGAGAGATAAAAGACAATAAATTATAAACACAAGATTCATATCTGGATCATTAAAAAAAAAAATATTCTATCGTCATATCTTAAAAGCATTCATTATTCATACCAATAATTTTTTTTTTCTTCTTTTAGGACACCATCCTGTTTCCATATATAGTATTCCTATCCCACATTATTATGGTTTAAATATTTGATTGGGTTCTTAAAGCACAATTATTTTATATATTTTTGCTATTTATTTTTATTAAATATTTATACGTATCCATCTTAAAAGTCTATAAAATGATAAATTATGTGGGATTTACTAATAAAACATAAAAAAATACAACAACTAAATGGGAAACATGAAAAAACTGCCACCAAAAAGTATAATATTATATAAACTGTTGTTGTTGGGTGTTGTTCCTCTTTGTCATATTGTTCGCAATGATACTCTGACCAAAAAACTTTTAAAAGCTTAAAATATTAAAAACACAAAGGTACGTGTATGTATTCACGAGACGTATATAAACGAACCGTACATTGCACGGAACAAGAAAATGTAATAATTAACACAGCACCAATCAATTGACAAGGAGTTACAATAAAATAGGGGAGTTCAAACTTAAAAGTTTGATATACATAAAATGATATTACGTACTTAATGTCGATGAAATATCGCAAATAGTCTTTTATCGATATATCGATATATTTGTATATATAGACTATCTACAATCCAATACCCTTTTAAAGTATTTATATGAAATCGAAATTATGATGATGAATACATATTTTTAATAAATAATTTTATATCCTGCAATATGCCGGAAGGGTGAATATCTCTTACCACCCATAACAAAAACACTCGAATTTGCTGACTATATATCTCTTTTTTTTTTGTTTTGGATACATATACAGTTGGTTGGATTTTAAAAAACTTTTAAATATTTTATGCTTTTTTACCTTTAGGTTATAGAATTTTAAAATTTACAAAAGCATTTTGGAAATAATTCTTTTCCAAAAAAAAAAAAAATAAAAAGTTTTGTCGAGGAAAGGGTTTCACAAGATCATTGTGAATAAATGAGGCTAGAAGTTATTTTTAAAATTTTTAATTTTCCTAAGTAACTTTTATTGTTAAAATAATTGAAATTTTTATATCCGATTTACTGATTGATAACACTTAATATTTACCTATATGTAAATATGTATATATGTGTAATTAAGTATTTATATTTTGGAATTCCGATAGCAAGATCGAGTTCTACATTTAAACAATAGTAAATAAGCTTAGTTTTGTCAAATAAGTTTATTTAATATTCTTAAATTAATACCAGTAAAAAATTCAGAAATATCAGCATTAAATTTAAAATGTCTGCGATTTAACATATCTTATTTTTTAAGCATCAAAAAATACTTTTTGAAAGGCTCCTGTGGTTGGGGTGCACACGAGCATGTTATGAGGCGACTAAACCTAGTATCTCTAGGCTGAGTACCCGCATTCTTAAAAAACTTCATTGTTAAAAGATCCTGACGCTCGCTGTTAAATTCAAAATTACTGGCAAATGCCGACAAGCTGAAGTTGTACAAGGTTTTGATCAAACCTGCTGTCAAACCCTTGTCCTGTTGAACTCTGACGGATAATTATGAGAGATGGTTAATAACATTTGAGAAGGATCATGCGCATGATAATTGGCACCAAACGCGCCGATGATTTAATTTATTTTTCATTAGATTTCTTAAGTGATCAACCTACATTAAGTGATCAACCTTTGAACAGCAAACATTAAAATTTTTTATATTATTGTGAAAAAACAAAAAATAAAATTAATGTTAGTGTTAACAAAAATTGCAAACATTATAAAATCCTAATAACCTAATTTTAAGGGCATTGTACAATAAAATGTCTGAGTTCGCTAAAAACCGAAAAACTCAACGAACTCTGCAGGTAATTCGTTTCATGCGACACAATTTAATTGTGATTTAAAATCAATAGAAATGTCGTCTCAGTCAAAAAATAATTCACCGTCGTCGCCTAAAAATGAATTCCACTAACATCGCAACTTCTGTCAGAACCGGAACCATCTAACGATTCTAGTATTCCAAATATCCTGCCGCCTTCCTTATCTATACTTGGATATGAACAAGGATGGACAACAGCTAGCAAAAAGGGTAGAGGCACGAGTCCTCTATCACCAATCAATAGACGCAAGGAAATGAAAATCAACGACTAGCGGAACAAAACACCGAATTCCATTCATTCCAACAAAAGGGGAACAAAACCTACCACGTGGTCATACGAACCTTATATCCGTCTATTAACACTGATGAATTAAAAATTGAGTTAATTGGCTTGGGCCACAACGTTGTTAATATCTGCAACATGAGACAAAGTGGTACGAAAAAACGACTCTCACTCTTTAAAGTCGAGCTACGAATGAATGAAACTAATATTGTTGAGATCGAAAAACCGCATGTGAGCGGAAAGAGGTGCAATGCACTACTTGTCAAAGGTACGGGCATACTAAAACGTACTGCAATCATCGACCAAGATATGTGAAATGTACAGGGGAACATCTCACAAATGAATGTGGCATGAAAAAGTGGGGTACAGAGGTCAAATACGTGCTCTAAAATGGTAGTCATCCAGCCAACTATAGAGGTTGCAGCGTTTACCAAGAGGTACAAAAACGCAGATTTCTTCCTTTAAGAGAAAAAAGAGTGGAGAAGTCACAGCCAACCAATCCGAATCCATCTATGTAAATCCAAATCCATCTTATCAGCTTGTTAGTGGAACAACATATGCACAGAAACTCAAAGATTCAATTAAAAATCAAATTTCAGATGGAAATTATACCAAAGAAAATCAATCAATGAAAAATTCAAAACTCATAACCAACAGTCTGTGCAGTCTTCCACACAACGGTTGGAAAATATGATGGAAAAATTAATGGTCAAAGTGGATACCATCCTAAACCTTCTAAAACGACGATTGTCTCCAAATCATTCAACGTCCAGAACCCTTAAATTAGCCATCTGGAATGCCAATGGCTTGTCACAACATGGACAAGAAGTAAACAGTTTTTTTGATAGATAAAGTCATGAAACGGATAACACCAACAGAAGTTTTCTCTAAATACCAAGATACACCATTTATGACACAAACTATCCTGATGGAACAACACATGGTGGCACTGCAGTTATAATTAAAAACATGATTAAACACCATGAAATAAAAAAGTATGAGAAGGAACATCTACAAGCAACTACTGTTGTAATAGAAGATTGGCTAGGTCCTATAACAATTTCGGCCATCTATTGCCCACCAAAACATTCAATAAAAATGGAACAATTTGATCATTTGTATACATCTTTGGGCCATCGCTTTATAGCAGGGGGTGATTATAACGCAAAACACCAAGAGTGGGGATCAAGATGGCTACAGCGAGAGGTCGAGCGTTACTTAAATCAATACAAAAAAATAAGCTTAATGTGTCAACCTGTGAATTTACCTACTGGCCTAGTGATAGAAGATTCCAGACGTCATAGATTTCTACGTCACCAAAAGAATCGCAATTAATTACATTAAAGAACGACGCCATGTTTAGACTTATCATCAGACCACTCGCCTGTTTTAATCACTCTGGCTTCAAAGATAAAGAACATGCAGAACCGATGTAACGCAACAAAATGACAGACTGGAACCAATTCAGTTATAAGGTAACAGAGAATCTAAGCACAAAAACCAAATTAAAGACGGAATCGGGATCGAATCCGATGAAACCAGACTGTTGACTGCTGACCGGTACGGGCCAGCTTTGGCCTGTAAAAGCCGTTTATTATTATCTTTAGTTTCCCTATCCGTACCACCTAATATTACCTAATATTTTTTTATTTATTAATTTTTTTTTAATATATGTATGTCCAACCAATTTCAAAATGTAGGTATAAAATTTGCAAAAATGCATGCGTATACATGATAAATAAGCAAGATAAACCATATAATAAGAGGGTGCGTTCTGGGAATTCCCGGAACTCGTTTCCCGGAAAATATAGGAGGTTTTACTAATTCCGTTTACTCGAATTTTGAAACATATAATCTAATTGATTTTACGTTGTGATAAAAGGTCGAATTGATATTGAGTTGATATATAGATGGACCTCTGATGACGGTTTGTTAATAAATTAGGAAATCACCCGACATTCATTCCGACTGAACCACCTTAAAAAAATTAGTAAAATTAAAAATCTTTTTAAATTTTCTCTGGTGCTACTTCAAAAATACGTCAAAACTTTATGAGCGCTAAACAAGAAGTCAATTTGTTGAAAGAGAACTTAAAATACTTATTCACCGATAGTGGTACAATTCCGAAGGAATACTAAGCTTCCACTGGTCTAGGAAAAGATATGAACGAATAAAATTGAAAATATACACTAAAGATTATGAGATGAAATGGAAAACTCGTTTCACGAATTTAAAATTTATATTTCCCAAACCTGATCATTAGATTATTAGCGGTAATATTCAATTTAGATAAAAGAACGAAGGAATCGATTAGACCGTGTAGAAGAACAAACATAAAACCAGGTGAATAGATAGAACGTCTAAGATGCAATGGTTGAAGCTCAAGAAGCTTACAACGCTCATCGTATGATAAATGGTCAAAGTTATTATTATTATTGCGAGAAAGGCGATAATTATTGACTTGGTGAACCTTCTTTGGACCTTCTCAATTTTTTGGGAATGTACTGATATATTTATATATATATATATATATATATATATATATATATATATATATATATATATATATATATATATATATTATATATATATATATATATATATATATATATATATATATATATATATATATATATATTATATATGAGATATTTGATCCCTCTAAAGCACAGTAAATAGCCTTCAATGATTCGATGTTTCTGAAGGTTTTATATAAACGAAACATGAAGCCAAGCATGGAATTAATAATTGTTTCCATATGTTGCAGGAAAGAAAGTTTTTCATCAAGAATTACAAAAAGTCCTTGAATTCCGTGACTTTTTCTATCAAATAATTATTAAAATTACAATTAAACGTTAGAAACAACTTCATTTTATTTAGCTGTAAGGTGCGGCATTTATTGGCGTTTAACTCCAACTGGTTATCAACACACCATTCGTAGAAACGTTGCAAATCATTCTGTAACAACGTGCAATCACTCATTACAGAAGCTGGTCAGAAAATCTTTAAATTATCAGCATATAGTAAAGATTGAGAATGCTGAAAACAATTTATGATGTCGTTAATAAATAACAGGAACAGCAATGGGCTAAGATGACTTCCTTGTGGAACACCAAAACTAACATCATGTATATCCGAAACAAAATAGACATTCAAAGACTTTTGCAACTTCAGATAAAATAAAGATAGCTCTATAGTTTTCAACAATAGATCTGTCACCACTTTTAAAAACTGGAACTACATTAGCAGATTTCCAGCATTTAGAAAAATATCCAATATGCAATGACCTGTCAAAAATTTACAAGAGGAAAAGCCAGAGAATGAGCACATTCACGGAGTATAATCGCTAGACCATCAGGATGAGACTAATAATTAACCTTAAGTTTACATAGGTTTTAGGTCTTTTTAGACTATTTGTTGCTTCCCAGAGGGAATAATCGGTATCTTTTTGACCAGTAAGGCCAGTAAGGTAATTATGAATCGATTTATTCTGATTTTCTCTGATTTAAAGTTTTAGTTTATTACTAAGATAGTTTGTGGGCCCGATTTTTCAGCCATGTTTTTCGGGCTTTACGTTTTTCTCTAACCAATTCTTTTCTAAAGAGAAGTTAATATGTGTTTCTTTTTGACTATTAGGCGGAGTATCCCAGGCAGCTTTTTGTTTACTATCATTAAGTTATTCTAATTGGTCCTCCAGTTGTGCCGAATTTTTAAATGGCAATTAACCTTTAAAGCACCAAGCGGGGTAATTTAGGTCCTCCAAAAATGGGTTTTCCCTAATTATATCGCTAATATTTTTTGTATTATTTTTTCATTCGTGTAGTTCATTCATTTACGAGTTTGGTAGTCATTTGGAGTTTGGTACACTTTTATCACTATTATTATAAATATTATAAATTGTACACTTTTACCGCTATTATTAATTTAAAAAGGTAAATTATTCGTTCGGGAGATTTATGGTACTTCGTATTATTATTTAATTTGTTATTAATTTTTTTGGTTTACAGTAAAAATGGCATCTCAAGGTGAATATTTGTGTACAGAAGAAGCGGTTGAATATTTTCATTCCTTGTCTGACAGTGAAAGTGAATTTGATAGACAATTTGATTCAGAAACGACTGTAGATAGTGATAATGAACCAGAGATCGTACCTGATCCAAAAGACTCAGAAATAGATGACGAGATCGAAATAGGAAATGAGCAATCTGATTATGCTTTGCCAACTAACATTGATGACGGCTATGAGGTAATTAATTCTGAGAATTCCAATCAGCATGTTGCAGTCAGGTCGAGTTTGGTCCAGTACGCCGTTTCCACAGACGCGATGGTTGAAGAGAAATATTTTGAACCTGAGGCCGGGTCTAACCAATTATATGAGTTCAGCAACTGAAATTATAGATATACTCAATAATCTGATAACATCAAGAATGAAAGAATTAATGGTTAATCATACTAACGAGGAAGCACAACGAGTTATTGATCGGTACAATGAAAGATTTCCTGAGAAGCAAAGAAAAAGGAAAATGGAATGCAATAACTGTAACTGAGCTTGATGCATTTTTTGGAGTCCTTCTATCAGCTGGACCTCGACACTGCAGAAAAGAAAATTTAAAGGAAATGTGGACGACTGATGAATCTATTCATAGAAATATTTTAACTGCTGCCATATCTCGCAAAAGATTTGTTGCAATAACCCGATACCGTCGATTTGACGACAAAACTACCAGAAGTGCGAGACGACAATCGGACAAACTTGCTGCCATTAGAGAAATCTGGGATATGTTTGTAAATAATTGACGAAACTCATTTATACCTTTTGGTAAAGTAACGATTGATGAACAATTGGTAACTTTTCGTGGAAAATGCCCATTCCGGCAATATATAAAATCAAAGCCGGGGAAATATGGCATAAAGATTTGGGCAGCATCTGATGTCAAAACATCATATTTATATAACATGTAGGTTTATACGGGAAAGACGCACGGTGGGATCGTGGAGAAAAACCAAGGACCAAGGGTTGTAAAGGACTTGGCTGAATCTCTATTTGGATACAGGCATAACCACTGATGATTTTTCACCTGTTTTGATCTAGCAGAGTTTCTTCTCAGTAAAAATTTAACACTCCTTGGAAAAGTAAGTAAACATAAAACGGATACGCCAAATAAATTGAAAGTATACAAAAATCGAATGGATGCTTCAGTCTCAAGTGAAGGTCATTCTAAACCGATTATGATGATGGACTACAATTGGACTAAAGGAGGGGTAGATAGCAGCAAAAAACTGATAAGAGAATCTTCATGTGATAGACAAACATCCCGTTGGCCATACAGATGCACTGAACATCACGCAGAAAACAGTCTCTATTATCCTTTGGGCAAAAATTGGTTAAAAACAATATGGAACAACGATTATAAAATGCTAAAATAAATTCCGAAATTACAGCGTGCTTTGTCAGCTTGCGGTGTTGAACCTACCAAAATTAGTAGAGACAAATTAGTAGGAACAAAGTGACCCCACCCCACTCGGTCTTTTGGGTTCTAAAATTAGCTCGGTGCTTTAAAGTTTAAAGATGAATATTGTCACTGACTGGTTTCTGGAACAGTTCCCAATTTGTTTTATTGTTTGTTAATTTTTTTTATTGTTTGGGCAACGACTCTTTCTTAACAATCGTTGCACTGAGAGTCTTGATTACAGAAAAGCGATCTGACTAAAGTTCTTCACTGTCTTCTATGAATACGTAGTTTTCTGATATCCCTTTTGTTAAATAAAAATTTATGATATCCGGAAGTTTATTTGTATAAACTTTCGGATAAACTTGTTCATTTTAGCAAATGAAGTTAGATAACCTGCAGTTTCCAGTTTAAAATATGCATTTTGTTGCTTGACTTGCGGTAAATAGCTTCTTTTCTTTAAGGTTTGTTAGTCTTGATCCCAAAACGCATTTTTGGAGTTAAAATCACAGCTAATAATGATATTAAACCCTAAAGATTTAAACAACGAGATTTGGTCCTCTTTATTTAGATTATGCCATGGAGTGCAATATATTGAGGAAACATTGTATTATTTTCCACCTTAGTTGAACATTGATAGTTGCTACTTGCATAATTTCTTCAACTTTTATTCCTTCGTGGTTTTTGATGTTTTCCTGTTGGAATGATGGCGTGATAACAATTCCCATGTATTTTAGTAAATGAAGTTTTAGTAAAATGTCTTTCGATATTAGGCATATACTATTTTTTGTATTTTAAAATATTTCTAGTTCTGGAATATGTTGCATTAGCCCATTTGCATTCCAGATAAGTATTTGATTCATTCCCATATTTTAATAAATAATGGAAGTGATTTCATTCACTGTACCTTCTATATTTAAGCGCCTATTTAGAGCTTTTATGCTTTTGTCTTGTTTTACAGGCCAAATTCGTCTACAATATTTATTTTTATAGCCTTGGCATTTTTTATATTGAGGAATTTGGCCAGTTGATTTTCTCAACGGTTTTAACTCCATGTTTAGGATGGCCTTTATGTTGTATATGTTTTCTACATTTTCTTTGTTATTAAATGTAAGCATAAGGGCAACCCTCTTTTAATGATTTGAACACCTTCTGCATTTTCTATTTTTTCTCTCCTGATCATATTTACTGCGTCTTCAATTTTTAATCCCTTGCCTATTAGGTCTTTTTTTATATCCTCCTTTGAATAAGTCGGATAGAGGCTCCTAACCATAACTTTAATTGACGGATCATTCTTATCTTCATACGTAAATCACTTATTTCCATTTGTATTTAGCTTTGTAACCAAAGCTGTGTATCATTTGTTCTATATATAATATGCAATTGTGTATTTTGTATCAGTGACTTATTTCATTATTGTTTGCACAGAGGCGTAATTGGATATGCCAATAATAGTAATTGCTGGTGGCGCCCTCAGGTTTTGCCAAAGACGTTGTATTTTGGTTTCATTTGTGTTTAGGAGGGTGTTTTTTTAATCCGCTTTCCATTTTAAGCAACACAACTTCGTTGCTTATACCCCTATTATGGTTCTCACCTCACCGTACAGTTCACTTCACCTCACCTCACCTAAAAGTTTCACCTAACTCATAATTTGGTATTATGATTCTCACCTAATTTTTGGTGAGCAGTTGTGTGCGGCGCTGTGCGTATTTTTTTTTTTTTATGTTGAAACAAGTAAATTTTAAAATGTTTGACATTTCATGTTGAGAATTTGTTTGTTTACAAATAGTTTTTCGGTGATAAAAATTAAATAATATATATATATATATATATATATATATATATATATATATATATATATATATATATATATATATATATATATATATATATATATATATATTTACATATATATATATATATATATATATATATATATATATATATATATATATATATACATATATATACATATATATATATATATATATATATATATATATATATATATATATATATATATATATATATATATATAAATATATATATATATATATATATATATATATATACATATTTATATATATATATATATATATATATATATATATATATATATATATAAATTATATATATATATATATATATATATATATATTTATATATTTATATATATTTATATATATATATATATATATTTATATATATATATATATATATATATATATATATATATATATATATATACATACATAAATAAATATAAATAAAAAAATTTACCCGCTTTTGCCTTCAAAATATTTTGTTTTTAAACCAATCACCAAGATATTGTAGGTGAACAGATTTGACACTTTGTTCACCTCACCTCACCTCACCGCGAGAACGATAATACCAAAACATTGATGTGATCACTTCACCTCACATTTTTGTGGTATGGTGAGGTGAGGTGAGAACCGTAATAGGGGCATTAGTTGCAACGTTACCTTTTCAATTTCGCTTAGTAATAATTAAAGATGTTGGAAGATGTTGAAGATCTTGTAATCTTAGAGCTTCTTAAAAATGGATTATCATTAAGCAACTGTTGATCCACCCCATAATTTTTTTGGGCCGACCTCCGAAGAGGATGGATTTGTCAGCATCTCTGCTGATTTACCATACCTGGGGTATAAATTCCTTAATTTGTTGTAGCAATTAATTCACTGAACATTTACTAACGGTTACCAGTACCAGTTGGTAGAGGGTCGTAGATGAGATTTCCTTCCAGTATACCATATACTCGTCGAATTAATTCCTTAACCAGTGTATACTATAGTATATTGATTATCACCCGTTACTCTATGCTTGGTAAACCAAATTTTATGTATATAGTCCTGTTTATTTATCCATTTCCCATAAATATTATAGAGAGATGTATATTTACAGTAACACAAAAAAAATTAATAAAAAGAACAAGAAATGGAAATTTAAAAAAATTATTTGTGAAAAATTCTTTATTTTCTAATATAATTTGATATTTCACTGCTTTTGACATTGTTTTTCACTTCGTTTCGTACGAATACATAGGATAGACAATTTCTACATTCATATACTAACATCTTATGTATATGTATTTATGTAAAATGAAAATTGTGTATCGGAATTTTCTTATTCCGTTCCGTTTTTAAGGGAAACGTAAAGAATTTTTTTTTTCAGTATGTTGTGTGTACGAACAAGTATTTTTATTTTATCTCCTAGTTGTGTACACAAAAAAATTTCTTAAGTTTATTTTGTTGAATATATTAAGATTACATGATGTATATATATGTTGTTAAGATTATCAATTCGTCATAATCATAGATAATAGGAATATGTAATATACTGTGTGCTTATGTAATGTATAAGTAAAGGTGTTATTTTTACCTTAAAGTGAAATCCGTAACATAAATATAAAGTTGTTTAATCAAAATATTATAAATAACAAAACTAAGACGATTTATATTTTTTCAAGACAATAAACTTAATTTTATATGTATAAGGTATACTAAATTTGAAAAATTGATTTTCTTTTAAAGCAATGTCTCACTTTTCTTATTTTTTATCACCCAGTTCGTATATATGTATATAAGAAATAAATTCTTCTTCCAGATATAAAGTAAATAAAAACATAACAATATAAAATGGATTATACGAGTACATACAGCATATGTAAATATGTAAATTATATATATATATATATATATATATATATATATATATATATATATATATATATATATATATATATATATATATATAATATATAACTTAACAACGATAAGAAGATATTATTTTCTACTTACACAATTGCCACTTTTTTTATTTACCATAATCAAGTGAAAAACGAAACTAAATATGTAAGAGTATTACATAAGAAAGAAGAATTTCACTTGTCATATATATTTTTACTTAAATCAATAGAATTCATTAAAAAGCACCGCACAACGTTTTCTATTTATTTGTGTACCTCGCGTAGTAATTCAAATAAAAAATGTAAAGTTTCATTATTTTGTTCGTGCTTTTTGTTTTTTTTTTTTTTTTTTGGTAGCTAAGAAAAAGATGGGTGTTTTCCCCCATATAGTTAGAGAAAATATAAAATCATCCGAACTAAATCAAATAATTGATTACAATGAGACAAACAACTCTATATACATATTATATAAATAAATAGATAACAACTCATTATAATACTCATTTAATTTAACATCTTTAATTAAATTACAACAACAGCTTAAGAAATAAATAGCTGTAGATAATAATTTATCATTTATTTATTTTAACTATTTTTGCTATTTAGAGTATTAATTAATACAAGTATAAGATTTTATGATTCTACACAAGTGTTTGTGTACACAAAGAAGTAAATGGTACAGAATTTTACCAACAACTGTTTGCATAAGACTAATCAACTTATTATTTTATGTAGATTTTAGAATATTGATACAGCATATCATTAAATAAAAAGTAGAATAAATACAATTTACAAAATTGCTATTTTGAGACGTGTGATCAAAGTGTATGTAACAACATTTATGGTAGGATAATCGTAAATAAGCTAAGCGATCAAATTCACTATAAACTAAGGAAACTAAACGAAAATTGCATCCTTAAAAGTTAAATTGTTAAAAATATCAACAAAAGTGAATATGGATACGGCAAAAAATAATTTGAGTCCCGCGGCCAAAACGAGGCGCACCGTATCTTAATGGCACCGTATCTGCCATAAAATAGAATCGTTTTTCTCGTTTTTGTCACAGAAATTCGATGGCCAAAAAGGAGAGATCATGTGACTGAAAGATTAACGTTGCCTTACAGTGCATATGACCTGAGGCTAGGCTTGGAGCTCAGTAAGTCTTTTCTTTTTTTGTACACCTGCACGCGTGCATTTTTTTTATCATTACGGTCTACGGTATAGTTGCGGTGGACTAGAATTGTCTATAAGAAAATCTTTAATCTATAAATCGCTTATTTCACGAGACATTTGAATGCCCCATTTTTGTATTCGTTAGAGCGGTTAAAATTCCGATAAAGATTTAAAAAATTTCAAGATTTAAAAAATTGTTAAACTTTATAAAAACTGCAAAAAAAATGATAATGTAGAAGTGTCTATATAAAGGGTGGGCCATCTATCGGTTTAAATTTGAACCACCGGTTACTTCGAATCTGGCAATACTTATGGCATTCTATTCTGTCACAAAATTCAGTATATTATCTCCACTGAACGAAATGAATCGATTTTCGCTTGAGCAACGTTGGGATTTATCGGAAATTTATTTCCAAAACAAAGACAATTGGTCGGAAATTGCACGAAAATATCGTGCAAAATTTGGTTTGCAAAATATCGTAACTGTAGCTGAGAGTGTGCTTGAGAATCCATCAACATCAACACGTCATCGTTCTCAAGAATTGAACATTTCACGCACCAGTTTACTTCGAATTTTGCGAAAAGATTTCGGTATGACACATTACAAAGTTCAATTGGTTCAAGAGTTGAAGCCGCATGACCATCCGCTTTGTTTTTACTTCGCTAAATCGGCCAACAAGAAACTGCACGATGATGTCGATTTTGCCAAAAAAATCATCTTTTCGTATGAAGCTCATTTTCATCTTGGTGGGTACGTTAATAAGCAATATTGCCTTATTTGGGGCTCAGAAAACCCACACGTGGCGAATAGGTATTCGACAAGGTAACGTGTACGAAGTTGTAGGAACTACCAATTGTACAACAATTAAATTTGTTGCAGTTAAAATATTCACGAATATTTTGGAACATCTGAATTATTTTTATTTTTTTTATGTTTTAATCTATGCTATATGTTTTGGAACTGAAGCTCACCCAACTCTTTCGCGGTTACTTTAACGTCCTACTTTACGCCGTCACCAGTCAAATCGAGGAAGCGTGAAAACCAGGTTCGCTTTAAATATCCATCTGCATATTGCATTGCTCCAGCCAGCATGTACTAGCAAGGACGATGGATTCTGCACTCCAACCAGGGGACAATGGACTTCTGTCCATGAAAACATAATTACGATTTCGACTACTATTATTGTAAATATCGATAGTTGCACTATTTTTGCTAATAGTGAAGCTGTCCTTCTCCTTAAAAATGGCGTTACAATTGTCAATTCAGTTAAAAACGGAAGGACCTGACGCAAATTGCTCTAACAATACTATCAATATTTATTCGTCGGATGTGCTACGACCCACTAATTGTTTACCTGCAGCAGGCATGGAATTAACTGCGTAAACTTCACTCCAGACTGCATTGAGACCATTTTGAACCAGGAAGACAACATAATCAACGTTACTTCCCTGGAAGCAATTATTACCTCGAATCAATTGTATGTTTTGCGAAATGATTCTGATGCCGGTCACAATCAAGCAGAGAATAATGATTGTATTCTCATAATTGAACCAGACCATTATTGTATGGAGCATTAGTTATCTGGATGCTAATATTCATAATTCAAATCAGTCAAGTCTCAACAGACCAAATATTTAGGTCTGTTTCTTTAATTATGCTGGGTGATTTTAGAATCGATTTGTTCAAGTCGCCTAGAGACCATTCATCAAATGGTTCAGCCTCAATTTGACTTGACGCAAAATATTGATTGCGTTTTGTATCAAGAACATGTTACGGAAATGCTTATTCGTAGGCAAATTTGTGATAATGACTTAGAACAACAGGTTTCTCATTTCATGGTAATTGTATGTACGAGCGCTAATCTTGCGCTAGCAAAACCTCATTATCCGCGTATCTATTCAAAAAAATCTAAAAAATGATGGGATATAAAGAAAGGAGCATTATGCATTTTTAGGCGCGTAGGAACACCGGCAAAATTTCATAGAATTTTAACGGCTAGAACAGGAATTTAAATTGTTGTGCAAAAAATCTGGAAGGAATTTTGCTCTTCTCTCAATAATCGGTCTTCACTGACTGAAGTATGGAGAATGGCAATACGTTTCTAAAATGCATCAACCGCAGAAGAGCCCTCTAGGAATTCAGCACCGTGATGGATTCCATCTTTTGCGAAGAAAGTATCTCCTGACTTGGTTTGCAATTCTGTTTTACAGAATATGACAAAATGATGACCAACAATTGATGACCATACAATTTAAAATAAATGCTTTTTAGAAAATGCTAGTCTCTTTGAATGGAACAGAATAAAAGTAATCCCGATTCTTAAACCTGATAAAAGTTTAAATGAGTTAAACTCCTATCGGCCAATCAGTTTTTTATCGTGTGTGCGAAAAGTTTTAGAGAAAATCTTTTTTTGTAGATTAGAATATTGGGCAGAAATGGGTCATTTTGTCAGAATAAGGAAATAAAAGCTTGTTCTTGGACGTATCTGGAGCCTATGATAATGTTCAGATTGATATTTTATCTAAGGAACTCGATAAACTGCGGGCACTCCATCCTAGATATTAAAATTTTTTTGGAAACTCTTTAAGAAAAGATAGCTAAATTTTTATTACAATAATCAATTTCAACTGAATAGAATCGGCTATCAAGGCTTACCGCAGATATTAGTCTAGAACATGATCTCATAATTAGTCTGTAAAATTAGTCAAGATAGCCCTCCATACAGATATAGATGAAGCAAAATATCTAGAAGTTGTTTTTCATTGAAAGTTAAACTGGGCCTCTCACAATAAAGTTCTGATGTCAAAATGTAAAAGAAGAATGAATCTCCTGAAATGCCTATCAGGTATAAAAAGGGCGCGCACCTATATACTTTTCTCACTCCATATACATTTTTTATTCGATCCTTATTAAAATATGGTTGTGTAAGTTTTTCCGTAATTCCGACAATATGAGCAGATTACGAATCTACTTTGCTTGAGATTCTGAGTGGCACCATATATTTACGGTGATATAGATTTACGGTGAGATTTGCGCAGTAGTAAACACAACAAATGTCCTAAAGGTTTTCAAAACCGTACGTGAAGCGTCCACAAACGAGGAGCATCAGCACATTCCACACTTCGAATTCGAGTCTTTTTACTACCGCCCCCAAATTATAGTCAGTAAGAGAGATGATATCGAGAAAGAATGGTACAGATGCGACAAGACAGAAAGATTCCTATGGAATTAGCATCTTTAGTGACCCATCTATCAATATAAAGAACAATATGGCGGCTTTGCAGGAGTTTCAATCGGGACAATAACTTACTGTCACGGATAGCCTTAGTGCAATTGAGGCCCTGAAGGCTACAGTCACCGCATAAATCTCATAGTTGACTTATTGATTCACACAATCTATGCTGTTGGTCTAGGCATAATGAACACTTTGGTAATGCTTTTGATTCAAATGGTTTCTGTTAAAAACTTTTCACCGGTGCCACGTGTCGTGATTGAGACTTATTTGTATGAGGTTTGAGACCTTCAAGTGAGTTTCTTTTGCTTAGAAACTCGAGGAAGTGTTCAATGGTCGGAAAATCATGTTCTGACGACTATAGTCGCCATGAGAGAAGTGTGTCTTCACCCAGTTTTTTCTCGGCAAGGTATACTAGCAGTCTCTTAATTCTGCAGATGGTCTAAGTGCCTTGAGGCCACGAGTTACCTCATCGCATGTATCTTACATATGACCGACTGTTTCAACTGATGCTTTTTAATTTGTGGTTGCTTCATAAATATTTCTATGAAATCGTTCACTATAGAACGCTACCTATCAAAACGTTTTACGAGCTTTTGAAAAGCTTCGATATAACTAGCGTCGTCCACTCGGAAATATCTAACTAGTGTTTCGGCTGGACCTCTCAGTAGACCAATCAAGTATTGAAACTTTTGGGCCGGCGATAGACTTGTGTTTTCGTGCATTGTACTCTTAAATAGATCGTAAAACGACTACTACTCTCGCGGTTTTATTAAAATCAGCTTGTAAACCAGACGAAAACGAGTTTAGTATGGAATCGTTCCTATTTTGTGGTGTTTCAAGTTTTCCTCTCTTTAACCTTTGCAACGCGGATATACACAGGCAGTAGTTATCATCAATTGCATCAATATCTGATGGAATGTTGGCGTCGATGGAAAATATTTAATCCTGCAGGGAGTTGGCCTCCGATATGACCATAGACACGTTTCTTGCAGCGTTCAAAAGATTCCAGAATAGACGACGAATTGGCATGGACGTGTTTAGTGACAATGGGACCAACTTCGTAGGCGCCGCAAAAGAAATAAAAAGATTCCAGCAATTATTAGCGACGTCCTGCTTCGATTTGTAGGTAGGTCCTGCTTTGATTAAAAAAATCGAAATTATGTCATTTCGTTGATGTAGGTTACATTTTATATGGATATATATGGAAATTAAATGGCTAACCGATTGGCTACCGAATCGCATGGAAAAGATTTTATCTATATATCGACAATTTATTCTGATTACGGGATTTTGATGTAATGGAACTCAATCTTTTTGAGAGTGTCTAACAAACATTGGTCAAAAGGATTCACTACTGCCTGAAGTCTCATCTTCAAAGAGACAACATTGTCAACGACGCCATGTATGATTGTGGGCTGATCACGTACTTTGAAACTGTCAACTATACGTTCATGATAGAACGCTCTTACGCTACCAGACTGCCAGAGTTACAGGATATGGATACTAGAAGTCTTATTGGATGCCGCCATTATGAGTTTTAATGTTTTTACAAAACATTTTGAAAGAATTTTTATCAAGCACAAATCAATTCATTCAGGCTCTTTCAATGAAGCTAAACAAAATATCTTTTTTATTAACTTTCATTAAAAAGTTTCAATAAATTTGCATTATTGAACTGGAAATATCTGTATTTTTTAGAATGCAGTACCAAGAAAAGAATTAAATAATTTAAGCAACCGCATTAAAATAATTAAAAGAGTTTATCATACCATGATTTTTTAAGTTAGAAGCCAGAATAATAAAGTATTTCTTACATTGCGTATAAAACATGTGACATGAAGTCAGATTTAGATTCACTGATTCGACTTAAACAGTTAACGTGAATGAGCTTATCTATACCATTTCATATATGCAAAATTGTATTTTCAACACCATCATTACTAAACGTTCTAAGCATATCAAATTCTGAAATACGACAAGCTTTAAAAATGGAGTTATATATTTTAAAAAATTATAAATAAAACCCCCATCTAAATGTATTATGTTTTGTGTAAGTGTTTAACATGAAGATGAATTTGAAAATTCTATATTAAACTATTAGGTATTACAATAAAAAATACACCCAATTTTCGCCAAACGAGCCGTTTAATCAAATTGGGTGTTTAAAAAGATCACAACAAACAAAAAAAACAAAAAAAAACACTTACCTCAAGTGCGGCCGCTGTGCTTGGATCATGATCATTTTCAACAGCCTCAATTTGTCGAAATATTTCAGAACTAATTCCCGAAACTTTACGAAAATCACCCTGCAATAGTACAGGTTCCTTAACACCACTACCATTATTACCACCTTGTCGCTGCTGTTGTTGTGATAAATTTTGTGCCTGATTCGTTGGCATTGGTCCAGGTGGCGCACGGCCTGGACTTGCAGTAAGGTCTGGCACTGATCTTCCATTTTCCTATAATTATAAAAAAATAAAATAAATTTATATTAATGTTAATTAAATAATTATTTTTTTGACGTACGCAAATACATCAGGTTTTCGAAATCATCTCATCAAAACTAATTTAAAAGAAAACCTGTCAAGAAGTTTTTCTGTTTATTTTATTTTTCTCGTTTTCTTTCGTCTTTTATAAAAACATGAACATTTTTTTTTTTTTTTTATTTATTTAAATCATTCCAGTTTATAAAATAGAAAAAATAATACGACTATATACACCCCTCACAACGAACAAACTTTGTAATAAATGTTCAGAATTTTTAAGCTTTTTTTTTTTAAACTAAAAATAGTTTTAATTTTATTATTTTGAAGTTTTCATTTAAAATGTGTCAACAATTTTACTTATACCATACGAAAATACGAGATGCATCTTCTTTTTTTTTTACTCGTCTAACCCATTGCATCATTTATTTTATTTTTCTAAAGCCAATCATTTATACCAAAGTGCAACAAGAAAATCACCAGTTGTTCGTTTAATACTAGTAGTAGAGTATTAATAGTTGTAGTAGTAAAAAAAAAATTATAAGAGCGTTTTTGCGAAGTAGAAAATTTATATAGACGAGTACACAATATTAAGATGTTTTGAATGAGAGATGTGTGCATTTGAGTTATTCTTAAGTCATTTTATGTTGTATGTCATGTACAATGTTTATATATTTCAAGTAAATAAATTTATTTTCAATAAACGCTCTCATACATTATATGATGATTTTCAATATACGAGAATATAACTTAAAGTTTTCAGGACTAATTTAATTGCTTTACACTTAAATTTAAATTGAAAAGTTTAAATTTTTGAGTTTAAATTAATTAAACGCGGTACGACATATGTAAGAACTTTCGCTCCGATGTGTTTCGATTAACTGGTGCAGCCTGGGCAGTTCAAATTTCAGTTTGAACATAGCAATTTATTTTTCAAGTGAAACGTGTTAAAATTTTCCTTTTAAATTCGCGACTAAAATGTTAAATTAAAACAAGTGTAATAAAATTAAAGTGGAAAATTATAATAAGCTTGTGTAGAAAAAGTAAACTTAAATTACGTTAAAAATTCTCATGTTAGAAAACGGTAGTTAAGTGAATCCCGTAACGAAACTTTTCAAAAATTCTCGTTCAAACTATTCAAAAATTGTAAATGCAAAATAATTTGTTGATCTTGCTCTTGGTCGCCTTTATCATTTTTAATGCAATCTATGGCCTTGTTAAAAGTTGTTTTTCTACTGAACCTTTTTAGGACTTGTTCATTTAATAAACGAAAATTCTCATTTTTCGGTGTAAGTAAAAATCGGGATCTGTTGAAGCTCCCATATTCCTTTTTAAATAAAATATTGTAAAATTGTTCCATATTGCACATTTTTTTATTAAAGACGCGATGATTTCTCCACGTGATCCTTTATTTATAACTAGTAAAACTTGTCGCAAATTTCCAACGAGGCCTACGACTTTACTACCAAATGAAATATCATGGCCTGTTATATCTCGCATTATAACGCATTATAGCCTCGTCCCAAATTAAATGATTAAAGGATTTTAAAAATTTTAGTAGCAGATAATCGGAGTGTTTGCACTCTCGACATATCCAACGAAAAATTAAAAGTGGAATGACATGACATACCATCATCCAATAAATTTGCGGCAATACCTGTCCAAGCCACTGTTAACGTCTTTAATTTTTTTGTAGTAAGCTTTTGAATTAATGCTTTATAAAGGAATTGATGCTTTATTATTGTTTTACTACTCCCCCCGGCCGTATATGAAAAAGTTCTTCTGTTACCTATATTATGCAATCACAGTAATTATACATATCTGTGGCTGTTAACAATTGTTCATAATTGAGACTAATCCAAACAGCAGTCATATTAGTTGTATCTGATACACCATGGTTATCAACATAATGTAGTTCGGAGGGGTCGGGTACACCAATGTTACAACAACTCAGTCCCTCTTTGATTTTTAATTTCAGTTAGCGCATTGCCAAAGAAGTTTTTATTTGTACATTAGATGAACACAATCTTCAGACATGTCGAGCTTAAAGTCGGTCCACAGTTTTAAGGGATCAGCAGGATGATTGTGAATAACAATAGTCATAAACAACGCCCTTAAGGCGCATGGTATATTTTCTATTGCAGCTTGAGCCATACAATTGTACCATTCACGGAAATCGTTCACCAACCTTCTTGCTTTTGCAACTTCACGGTAGCTTGAATATGCATGGCCGTTAAATCTTAAGAGTTGTTCTAAAGACGTGACTTCATCACCTTTTACGGCCAACAGCAAGAGTCTCAAATTGTCTACATTTCGTGATGATAAGGTTGGAATTCTTCCTATTGTGAATTCCTTAAATTTTGAATTTATGGCCCATTTATGCTGTAAGTAATGTATGTGTGACATTGTATGTGTGTGCTTTCTCACAATTTTCTTGAAAGTAAATAGTCTTGTATTTTTTTCGTGTATAGACAAATGAAATATTGTGTGAGAGTGTCCATAAATTGGCAAATCTTGCAGTTTCCAGCAAGCTTTTTGAGAACTGACATACCGGCAACTAAGATAAACTGTGGATTCGTCATGAACTAAGAAGTTGTCAGTATCTTCATGTTGCAAACCAATTCGTGCATAGTCAGCCCCTTTTGTCATATATTTATGAATATTGTTTTGATACAAATTTGCCATGAAGCGTGGACCATCGTGGTACGACAAAGGAAGAATGACGACGTTTCCAACTCGACAATTTTGATCTCTGCCCATATTATTCAAATGGGAAATTAGACCTGAATATGACTCAACTCTAAAATCATTTTGATGAGGACGGCTATAATTAATTTTGTTGGCCTCATACATACAACAAGCATGGACTAAATATTCTTGATACAGTTTACCCCCAAAACGTAAGGGATTGAACTGATCATGCGGACTGCTATTCGATATGCTTAATATTCAAGGTGGGTCACTTTATTTCCAACCTCGGTTGCTTTTTTTGCAACATCATATCGACATATTGCAAAATCAATACAGCCTTCTGGACATCCATCACGATCCATTACAAAAACCATACCAATATTATAGTGGGTAGTGAATGGCTTGTAAAGCCGATGATCATCATTAGAATTACGATTGAAAGTTAGCTTAATTTCACGCATTGTGCCTCACCGTGAGCTTGAACACTTAATTTCTCATATTATATGGTTCACAAAGATTCCTATAATGAGCTACATATATAAAAAGACACATAAGATAAATCATCAGCAATCATTTGCATAATTTCAATTTTTCAATTTTGGTTAAGATTGTGATGCATTCAAGCTTGTAGTGCTATATCGCTGTCGTATATGTGTAGTACCGCATATTTCGAAATAACATTTTGATTTAAGTTAACTAAAGCTTCCGGATCTAGTTCAATATTGATTTGCATACTTCCAGATGTTTTATGATAAACTGTACTATAAGAGCCAAAGGTGGTCAGCGATTGTTTATATGTCATAATGCATATTCAACTAGAATTAGGCAACTTTGATTAACAAATAACTATTACTACTTGACCAGCTTTGCCGTAGTTTTGAAAAAAAACGCTAGGTGTCAGCCACTTTGCCTTAAAAGGCGAATAAAAGAAAAGGAATTCTATTTCCCGAATATGAAAAATATAACCTAATATAAATATAAAAAAAAATTATTGAGAATGAGGAGAAATAGTAAAGAGATAGAAACTTCAGTGCAAAATAAACCACACCCAGTGAAAGAGGTACAAACACAAACAGAAACTTCAACCCCAATAGCCACAAATAACATACAAGTAATTAATAATACAGTGGACCAACTAAAGATCATTACGGAAACCCATAACAAACACCTCAAAGGGATGAATGAAAATTATGTACAAATACGGAAAATATATCGTTTCCCAAATATCAAAGAAATGATCACGGCATAGCATACACAAAAAACTGCGGCACATGCAACCGCATGAAATACGACAGAAACCCTCAGAACCAGAAGTTTCTGAGACAGAAACAAATGGAGCTTCAACTAACGCAAGCACCAAGTAATTTAACTTCTCACTGAGAGGAAAACTATTCCTGACAATCATAGAAACTTTTTTAAGATTTGCATCATCATACAAAGTATCCAACATAGCAACAATCGCAATAATGGTATCCGACAGTGCAACATAATTTACGTCACAATCCTTCACGGACTTCACCAAATAATACAGATTCAACCATCACGTAACGACACCTAAATCTAGTACAGGGAACGCCATTATCAATCCACTCCAAAACTACAAATAAACGACATAATATACGAAAAAACTCACACTAGACAAAACAGCGCCCAAATACATAAAAGATAAACAAAAAAAGACTAACCGCCAGCCTGTACTAGCATTAAAGATGGTCCGGCTCATGGATTCTACACTTCAACAGGGGGTCATAGTTGTGTTCATCGTCATCGCCGATCGAAATCAGATGATGAAAAATCCGTTTTGCAACCCTCCCCTGTTGGTATTCGAATCCGGTTAGCACCGCAGGTTTAACCACTGCGCCATTTGCTCCGTAAGCAATACACTTCATGTACTCGTAAAACAAAATCTTAATGAAATGCCAAAATTTCGCATTCATTTAATGGTGTACCGTGCAGATAAATCGACGTAAAAATATTGGAAATTTCATAATAGTGCCAACTATTATACAACACAACAAACTATATTTTCCATTATTTTTTCAAGTCGAGCTGCGTACCGGTGAGCGAAAATGTCTGCGAAATTTAGTGGTAAAACAAGCTGTTTATCTTTACTAAATTAGAATTAGGGCTATTATTAGGGCTTATATTAGGGCAACTTTTACAAGTTGCCCTTTTTAGAGCTATTATCCTTACAAGTTTATTACAAGTAGATTATCGGCATACAAGTGATATTTACAACGTGCACAATTGGGTAATTGTAACATGAAAAGTCCTCATTAAATTGACATACTAAGTACCCTCATTTAGAAAAATTTGAGCTATTTCAATGGCTTGGTCTGAAAAATGAAAAAGACCTTTAAGTGTTGATAATAAGATGATGTCATGTCTTAATGTGTTTCGAAAACCAAGTAAGACAAAAAAGAAACCTTATTAGAGTGCAAGATTGTTTTAAACTGCAATAAAAATTAAACAAAAGAGTACACACGCGTCTTAATACCTTAAACCACTTTATTGTCTATGAATTATATTTCAAATGTAAACAACCTAAAGCTATAATAATAATTTTAATACATTAAATGGTTTCCAATGAACTAGTAAATTAAATTAAATTTCAATGAAAATATATATTTTAAATTTTCCACACGATTTTACCAATTTTCCAAGGAATATATATAAAATCAAATTAAATAGTTTTGTCAACAGCCAACAGGTAGGTAGATATCATATCAATAATTATTATACTTCAGCTTATAAACCCAATTTGAATATAACATGTTGATTTTATATTTTGATATGGGAAAAATACATTAAATTCAAAGAAAAGCCAAAAACAAAAACCATGTTTTACGAATTTGTATTTTGTTTAATAAATTAACTGAGCTTGTATCATTATTTTTTGAACTTGTAGTAAACATTTCTATATAAATTGTGTATGAATAATATTTATATATATATATATATATATATATATATGTGAAATGCTAGTTTTATAAAGGGTTATCCAATGGGAGTGCCCTTAATTGATTAATTAATCATTATTGATCACTATATTCTTGTTCATACTTCGCGGTTATCTTTTCGTGTTGAATTGGATGGTTGTACGGGTGTTGTTGTAGTTTGTTTTTTTTTGTTCATACGAATCCGACATTCGTTGTCCGTGACTTTGATTGGACCAGAGGTTAAGCGAATAACTGTATTTTCGAAGGTATATAACAATCCACAATCGTTAGAGGTCATGGCTCAGCTCTCGCTTCCAAAAACCAGCACTGGTCTTATGAGTGTTATAAAGTGCGATATGTTTAGACCACAATAATTTTGATTGGGCGTAGAAAACTCTTTGTCCGGCTTTGTTAAAGTTTTCGACGCTATCAAAGTTATGGTCGCCAATTCCGAGATTTACCAAGGAGATGTTCCTGGCTGTTGATAACAATTTTGCTTTGCTGCTGTTCACCTCCAAACCAAGTCTTCTTGCGCAGCGGTCGAGCTGTATGAAACTCTCCTTGATATCGCTAGGTCTTCGGCCAAGAAGCACGATATCATCTGCATATCCAAGAATTTGGCCTGATTTATTAAATATACAGCGCGAAGTTTCAATGTTGTTTTTTTTTCTCACTACGTACTCAAGCGCCAAGTTGAACAGCACAGACGCCAGTGCATCTCCCTATCGAACACCAGATGTTATTTCAAAGGGGTCTGACATAGCTCCCTCAATTACGATTCTACATACAGACCCAGAGGTTGCTAATTTGCACAGAGAAACGAGTTGCTCTGGAATTCCTAGGCATATCAGCGCGGTTCGTAAGTTTTCGTGGTTTATACTGTCATATGCTTGTCTGAAGTCCATATACAGTTAATGTATGGTTATGTTGTACTCCCAACATTTTTCCAAGATCATCCTCATGGTAAAACATCGGTCAGGTCGATTGGTAGGGACGAAGACCACATTGATAGTCGCCAATAGTGTTTTCGGCGAGAAGGATGAGTCTGGCAAGTACAACATTAGCCAACACTTTGTAAGCAGTGCTTAACAGAGCGATACCACGATAGTTTCCACATTTAAGACGGTCTTCTTTTTTGTGCAGCGTACAAATGAGTGCGGTCTTCCAATTCTCCGGGAACTTTCCTTGGTCCCAAATGGAGACGATGAGATCGTAAAGATTTGTTGCAAGAGTAGCGTCTCCGAGCTTAATCAATTCTGCGGGGACTCCATCGAGACCGGGTAACGTTCCATTTTTTAATCTACTAATAGCTGCATCTACTTCCTCTACTGTGGGATATCCAACAAGGACCTCTTTACCTGGAGGAACTATTGCTCTAATGGGGGTCACTTCGTCGTTCCGGTTTAGCAGATTTTGAAAGTAAGTTTGCCATACTGAGAGAACATCAGCCACGTTTGTTCTCAGCTTTCTATTCCCGCCTTTGATGGCTGTACTTTTTGGGTGGAAGTATTTAGTTAGATTTCTGGGGTTAGCAAAACAGTCCCTTTAGTTTCCTATTTCCGCTTGGAAGCTGATGTTTTTGATGCGAGATCTCATATGATCGCGCTTCTTTTGTCAAAGGTATTAAGTCGTACCTTTCCTAGCGCGGAGATATTCTGCTAGAGTGCCTTTAGTGTTGCGAGCCAACCATTTTTCACGAAGATTTTGTTTATTTTTGACGACTCTTCGGCATTGATCATCGAACCAAACCTTACGGGACCTCGGAGGCCTTCTTCCGATGGAACTTTCCGCCGCGGTGGTTATGGCTGAGTGTATAGCGTGTCACTGCTCCTGGATGTTAGGAGGAGATTCTTGTTATTGGGCCGTTCTAAATAATTAGTGACAGCTGATTGGTAACTCTGCAGTGACGCTTGGTCTTTTAAAGCATCGATATTCCATCGAACGGTCTTTTGTGCTGTCTGTTAAACGTAGATGATAGTTTGCACTTATACTTAAATATGAGAAGCACATGATCGCTGTCTATGTCTGCACCTCTGTAAGATCTGACGTCGGATATGCTGGTGGAGTGTCTCTTAGACACCATGATGTGATCGATTTGGGTTTCCGTTCTTCCATTATTCGATCTCCACGTTACTTTGTGGATTCTCTTGTGTGGGGAAAAACGTACTTGAAACAACTAAGTTGTACGTTATCTCCTGGTCGGTGACGTGTTAGCCGTTGTTGTTACTATTTAGGTGCAGGCTGTTAGGACCGATGTATAATGGTTTTTCTGTACTCCTTCCGATTTTTGCGTTAAAGTCGCCCACGATGATTTTAATGTCGTGGTGCGGTATGTTATTGATGACTTCCTCCAGCTCGACAAAAAAGAGATCTTTGATGTCATCAGATTTATCTTCGGTGGGTGCATGTACATTAACGATCGTGATGTTGAATTTCTTAGTGCCGAGCATGACCCTGCATATTCGCATGTTGATAGGGCGGAAGTTGATAATATGATGCTTCGTGCGCTGATGGATAAGGAAGCCAACTCCAAATTCTCCTCCATTCTGATGGCCGCTGTAATGAAGAGTGTAACCATTGGTGGTGTTACGGATCCCACTCCCAGACCATCTAAGCTCTTGTAGTGCAAGAAAGTCTAATGTGTATTATATTATTGTATTGTTATATTGTTGTATTATTATATTATTGGTATTGTAATAAATTAATTAATTGTAAATTTCAGGCAAAAACTAACACAATTTATTACAGCATATGGCTTGTAGGAATTATATTATTGTATAATTATGCTATTATATTAAGATTTAATGAATTTGTGATTTCAGATTAAAAATTAATTCAATATATTACAGCTTACGGCTAAAGGCAATTAGTTAATAAATAAATTCTGTTTTCAGGGTACAATTGCAGATTATAGATGAATGGCGGCATACTGGAGTTGCTGATAAGAGATGGCAGAATGCAGAGCAGTACAACAAAACTGTAATTGTCTAACACTAACAGTAGTTTGAATATTGGCTACCGGGAAATCGGACCAATTATGTCATAACTAACATACTTTTCCTTCCCTAACCCAAGAAAATTTACTAACTATTGGCCGCCAAGGTGTCTGTAACCGGGTCGATCTCAATAATTTAACTAGTATCCTTCCATATCCTTCCAAGTATATGTAAAAACGGGTGTACTGTGGGCCCGGCGCTTTCCGGGATATCCTGCTTAATGCTTGGCAGTACATTCAAAATCAATCAATCAAATCAATCAATATATATATATATATATATATATATATATATATATATATATATATATATATATATATATATATTTATATTTATATATATATATATATATATATATATATATATATATATATATATATATATATATATATATATATATATATATATATATATATATATATATATATATATATATATATATATATATATATATATATATATATATATATATATATATATATATATATATATATATATATATATATATATATATATATATATATATATATATATATATATATATATATATGTATTTAATTTATATAAAGCATAATTAACAAAAGTACTTATAATTCTTTTTATATTATATAAGTGGTAAATCACAACATTTTGTGGATACAATTTTTCAACAGAATTAATTTACTAATTTATTTTTTGTTCAGTTGTTCAGTTGCATTTACAAATTAAAAGAACATTTTTTATGGATATAAAATCAATATGGCTTAAATAAATATATACATGGTTTTTCAATATTCAAACAGTCAGCTAAAATTTTTCTCAAAAAATAAAAATATCTAAATTTATTTTGAAAACACCAACCCATACATATAGCCGCTTATCTATTAGATTTTATTTTTATTTTTAGGTTTTGTAAATTTTATGAAAATCTCAATTTAAAAAACACTAAATACTAATATTAAATAATAAGTGGTTTGGGTTAAAAGGTAATCACATTGTACTCATATTTTAATTCAAATTTCCAATTATCAGCGCTTTACCTAAAGAAAAACGAAAAATTTGACATTTCTTGTCATTTTTCGGTTTGCGTTACCCACACAAAAACGAAAAATTCGTTTCCTCTGAAATGTCAAAATTTGTTTTGTATATTAGACATTTTCGTATATTCTGAATAACTTCAGACCAACTTTTCATTTTTCTTATGTTGGTAATAAATTATTCAAGTTATCCATCCCATACAAAAAGTTATTATAAATTTTGAGTGTGTTCGTTTTACACGAAAGCAAAATTCGAATAAAATTCGATAATTCATTTTGACAGATAGATCAATTTGTTTTTGTTGATATTTATACAAAAATTGTCCTTGTGTTAAGCAAATAGATGGAACTTCGATGTTCGAAAGTTAGCCTGAAGTTATTCAGGATCTATTTACGAAAATATATATATATATGCCTTATATATATTTTCACAATGCGGCTAAAGTAAATTGAGTTCGATTTGGTAACCTTTGCAACTAATATTTTTAACACTGGCTTTTGAAAATTATAACAGAAAAAATATGTATAACAGAAAATCCAAACGAAAAAATTAATAAATCAATTTTTACGGAGATTTAATATTTTTAATTAGTTTTTTGAATTAAACAAATTTTGTATAGTGGTTACAAACCGGTTTCAAAGGATTTTAGCTAGATCACACTAAAAAATATAGGGGAGAAAAGGATTTCAGCTAGATCACACTTTAAAATTATTTAAATTATTTAAATTATTTAAATTATTTAAATTATTTAAATTATTTATATTATTATATTATTATATTATTATATTATTATATTATTATATTATTATATTATTATATTATTATATTATTATATTATTATATTATTATATTATTATATTATTATATTATTATATTATTATATTATTATATTATTATATTATTATATTATTATATTATTATATTATTATATTATTATATTATTATATTATTATATTATTATATTATTATATTATTATATTATTATATTATTATATTATTATATTATTATATTATTATATTATTATATTATTATATTATTATATTATTATATTATTATATTATTATATTATTATATTATTATATTATTATATTATTATATTATTATATTATTATATTATTATATTATTATATTATTATATTATTATATTATTATATTATTATATTATTATATTATTATATTATTATATTATTATATTATTATATTATTATATTATTATATTATTATATTATTATATTATTATATTATTATATTATTATATTATTATATTATTATATTATTATATTATTATATTATTATATTATTATATTATTATATTATTATATTATTATATTATTATATTATTATATTATTATATTATTATATTATTATATTATTATATTATTATATTATTATATTATTATATTATTATATTATTATATTATTATATTATTATATTATTATATTATTATATTATTATATTATTATATTATTATATTATTATATTATTATATTATTATATTATTATATTATTATATTATTATATTATTATATTTTTATATAATAAATATATATCGCGTTAGATGAACAACAAACATACCAAAATTCTCCAGAATTACTTCTGAAATGCCCAAATGCTTCTTCTGAAGGACTTTTATGTTGATGATGTATTTTCTAGTGATGTTAGTTTATAAAATACTTTGGTAACCCAAAACGCATTACAACCTAGCATTTGTGTTAATAAAAACGTACAATAATTTGTTGCATCGAAAGTACACTACAAAGCCACGGTACATTTTTTTTATACTTAATATTTGTTAGCAATGGAAATTCTACGAGCCTGCTCATACAAATCCTAAAAATTTAAGAATTGGGTGGGAGTCGGTTTTAGTTTTTTTCTCAAAGTAAAAATTTTGTACAAGGGTTCTTTTACTCAGCGATTTAATGAAAATTCATTTTAATTTTCAAAAGTATCTAAATTTGAGTGGAACTTATTTTTTGTTATATTTTAAACCGATTTTATTTAACAAAAATACCAAATATTTAAAATATATTATAAACTTTAGAATGAGTATGAAAATAGGGTGAAATATTAATACCTATTTACAATTACTATAATAGAACTCCCTAATGAAATCCAACACATAATAATTTTGAGATTTGTCGAATTTAAATTAAGGGCTTGGTAATTGATTTTTATTATCATAACCCCAGTTACAATGATATGGGATTACAAATTATTTCACGCTCATAGAATAAATCTTCAAATAGAAATTTGTTAATTAGTTTTGAGTGTAACTTATTCATAAAATGGAAAATTATATTAACATGATAGTGAAAGTTTTTATTTGTTGTTCGTTTAAAAATTAGGGGTACTAGACTCAAGAAAATTGTTTAATATTGAGTTAATTATATTTATTATATTTATTATATTTATTATATTTATTATGTTTATTATATTTATTATATTTATTATATTTATT
>OY744475.1:202246833-202461659 GCA_963556175.1 Tipula confusa
CGAAAGGGTATTCAAGTAGTCATATACCATTTTAATTGATTCACACAACAATAAAAAAATCTAGTATGCTAGCTCGGTCAAGTTCTGCAAGCTAATTCTAAACGGATGATGCAGCGATCTCTCAGATTTGATAGGAATCGTGGTCGACCAGAATAGCTTCTCGGGGTAAAAAACGACTTGTCTTCTTCGAATTTATTGTCAGAACAATAAGAAGAGCAAGCTCAGGACCGAAACCGTTCGAGCTGGGTTATTGTGTCTAATCAGTAATTTCATTTTATTTTAAATAGAACCCATCCAATCGTCTTCATTTCCAGTTTGGAATACTTCAAAATTTGATTTATTTATTTCCTTTTCAATCACAGTATTATCTAACGAAATATCCAACTAAATATAATTTGTGTTATAAGCCACAGCATAATTGTGTATAAAAATGGCGTCATACCATTTTTACGGGAATTCATCATAATGTATTACCGTGATTGTTTAAAGCATCTCTTTTGAATTTTTTTATGCTGCTGATATACAGCTACTAAACCATTCCTGAAGGCAGATGCTCAGTTGCGCATATGTTCTTTCTCGTATTTATTAAATTCATGGCGTTTAACCTTCTAAACGCTGTTTTTCTCGATTATGACGTTGATTATGTAATTTTTGAGTCTGTCACTTCTCCACATTTCATTTATAATTTTTTGAGTTTTTTGAATAAATTTTCTGTGAGAAAACTGAAAACCTTTTGAAAGAATACGGCAAATCATTTCTTGCCTGAAAGCTTAATTATATGTAAATTAAATCGATTGAAAATTATTTTTTGATTGAATTTATCTGTTTTTGCTAGTCCTGATTGATTGGTTTGACTGTAGGACCAAGTTCTAAAGGCTTATCTCCCGCATAACGCTCGAGCACTCTCATATACACACGTATACGAATATTAATGGAAATGGGGCCACTTACACACATGAGTATTGACGATCGTACGGCACAAGACAACACAATTTTAAATTACCTGCAACTGCTTCTTTCCAAGTGTATCAGGATATTTCCTAAAATTATCAATTAATAAATTATACAAATTATTATTATATTAATAATTTTATTCTACTTAAGACTACCGCTTCTTAAAACTACCACCAATCGATGCAGAACAAGGTTCATTTCATTCATTTAATAAGGAGCACGCATGTATGCATAAATACCCAGATTCATCTACTCGTTCAACTTCCTAATTCTTACTTACTCATAAATTTATCGTAATCTCGTCAGGCCATGTTAACCGAATGCTACCTGTATATCAAAAAATATATATAAATATATATATATATATATATATATATATATATATATATATATATATATATATATATATATATATATATATATATATATAAAATACAACCCTAATAATTGGCATTGGTGCATTTCACGTGCAATTAAAGGTTGTGATTTCTCGAGAAATTAAACTTCTCGAAAAATCGAGAAAAAAATTGCTTGTCTCAAGAATTCTGATAATTTAAAAAAAAATAGATAGACCTTTGAAAAAACGAAGAAATTTGTAATATTTAATGCGACTATGTACATATTGTAAACTATATTTATTTATTAAAACCAGGAACCGAACCTGAACTCATTCCGATTCAGAGATTTTTTCATAATTTTGTGACCCCGAACCCCGAACATAATAAGAATTCGGGTTCGAGTTCAAGTTAATTTTTCTTTAAAAAAAAAAAAAATTACAAAAAAATCAGTTCATCAGATGATGAAAAAATGACCGAGACGTGTTGGAAGAAATCTTGAAAACCAAGGAAAAAAGTTATATATTCTTATACAAGAACCAAAACCCAAACCCAAAATTGTCGGAGTACGAGACCCCGAATTTTTGAGCCCCTGATACTTATCCTGAGTTTATGTCATTCGGTTCGAATTTTGAATCTTCAATTTTCATTATTTCTGCTAGTTTCATTACTAAGTGATCCATCAGGTGGTGCAGGAAAAAGTATTATCATCAAGTTTTTAGCTGATTTGGTAACATCATTTTTACTGGTCATTTGAAAAATTCATTTTCCACATATTCCAGAAAGGATGGGTCCTGTAAAAATTTCAAAAAAGACACTAATGATTTATCCCATCTCTTTCCTATACGATCTTTTAATTCATAAACAACTTTAAAGCTAAAATCAAATGATTTTTTTTTAGTGCCTTTTAGGAAGCCTTTCCTCAATTATACGAAGAAATCGTTGACCCTATATATAAAGTATTCCATCTAGCTTCTTTTGCTCTGCGCGTTTGTTTTTTTTTTTTTTTTTAACTCACCGTTTCTATAATTTAAGCAGCGCAGCTTCTTGTTATTGGGATTCTTGTTATTGAGACATCTGACAGCTGTTGTGGTAAAGAAACAGTCTGTTTTTTATACTTTAACGAATGAATTAGCTTTTATTCCCAAAATACTGAAAGCATATTTGGCTGCTAATTTAGCCACAATTTCTTCCAATATTTGAAGATCATTATTTACATTCGTGATAGTCAAAATTTTACGTTTAAAAAATATTTCGTGAAAAACTTTAGTTCCATAATTTTGACTTCAGCCTGCTTAGATTTTTCATTTTGCTAATAATTTTTTTATTTCTCTTCTTTATTTCTAATAAATTGAAATTTTCGAGGATCGAGGAGTTGCAAATTGTTGAGAGATCTCGATCACATGCTCTGCATGCAATTCCAAAATCACAAAATTTTAAATGTATATAAATTATAGATACAAAAAATTATAATTTAGCACGAAAATTAAAAACTGGTAAAATCATGCAAAAAAAGTCATTGTAATCACAATTGATATAAGTTTGTTGAGTTAATAAAAGAAACAGTAAAATGATATATTGATAATTTTTGTGACAAGTGTCAAGATTAAAAGATTGGAATAATAACAGTAAAATGACTTACCAATACACTCAATGCACACAAAATTCTAAAATGTGTCAAAACTACAGATTCAAAATAAAATTATTTAGCACGAAAATTAAATGAAATAACCATTATACGTCACGAGAAGTAAATATATTTGCAATAAATTTGGTGCGTTAATAAATAAAGAACTGTAAAATGACTTACTCTCAATACAGACAAAATTCTAAAATATATATGAATTACAAAAAAAAAATTATTTAGCACGAAAATTAAATGAAATAACCGTTAAATAGATAAAATACGTCATTGTTGTTCTAAAACAATCTAATTGATATATATATATATATATATATATATATATATATATATATATATATATATATATATATATATATATATATAATTTTTAGTAACGGACATCGGATATATATATTTTAAATTCAAAAACCCGGAAGAATATATGACGAAATTAAAATGTTATTGAACACAAAACTTGAAGAGTATTGTGAAAGCTGTCCAGCTTTCATGTTTTTAATATGTTATACAAGTGCACGAAGCCCACACACGATGTGTACACTGAACCCAAACCAACAATACCAAATGTACTAAAAATAATAATTAAATAACAACGAACTTTGACCGATATCGAAATATTCCACTTGAAGAAAATATAAGATCACCTTTGCACTCCCACATGCATTCATCATACCACCCACATATTTCAATGTTTTCTATATCATAAATATTATAATACATAATACATGTTATAAATATAAGAAAACCAGAAAATATATAAAAATGTAAATAAAAAATTAAATATTTCTATTTTTATACTTCTTACCGGAAGAAGAAATATTTTTTTCTTAGCATATTTTGTAATAAAATTAAGAAAACAAAAAGCATAACTGCATTAATAATATATAAAAACTACTAAAACGATATAATACGCTAAAAGCATACAATGTGAATATCTATAGTAATAGTTTTTCCATATATTATTAATTATAAAGTTATTATAAAATTGTTGCTCGCTTTAGCTATACAAACTATATTCCTTGCAATATTATGTATTCAGTAGTTTTCTAATATGCACGCGAAATATTATTACAATGTGCTTGTGCAATGACACCATGCGTTTTAAAGACTTTCTTGTGTGTATAAAATATTAAATCGCGTAAACATTTTACCCCGATATCGCAACTAATTCATGTCAAACAGATCATGTATCATTGTCTCAATAGGCACAATGATTAATTAATGTCCCAGTTAAGTCATCCCCATTTAGGGACTTTACAACAGCAATAACATTAGTTTTTAGTTTTTAATAATAATAATCAGAGTGACCTTCACACGTATTTACTAAAAAAAAAACTATTACGATGACATTTTATATATAAAAATTGCAAAACTTACCTATTCATGACAAATAATTTTTGTGTACAACACATAAATTAAAATTGTAATCAAGGTCGTATGAGTAAGCTTTCATTTAAAAATAAAAACAAAAACATAAAATTCTAAATACTTATGGCAAAAATAGTTTTTTAAGCCGCACTTAAAATACCTGTATAAATTTTATCGCGAACTACAAACTTTTTTGTATTTTTATTGGTGAGATTATCAGTTAATTTATACTAGGGATTACTTCATGTTGTTTATATAGACTGTGGCGCGTCGATGAAGTGAAGTAATCATATAAATTTAACCTCTTTTACGTTAAATAATTGTCGTAAGTTCTACTTTCATGCTTAACTCAAGATAGTTTTATTTTTTAAACAGTGGTTCTACATTAACTAATCATTTTATCATGGCGGGGATTATAATTCTTATAACCGAACAATTGCGCCAAGTATAACGGTAAAAGTTTAATGTAAAAAAGTTGGGAAAGCTTTGGCCCCAAAAACAGACATAAAAAAAGCATAATAAGTTAGAAAATGATTTTTTGTGATTTCTTCGTTGACAACCAAGGTGCATTGACAATGCATAGCAGTACTTTATTCTGGAACGTTTGTATAAAGTTATGTATAAGAGCCAATACATTTTTTTGATCTTTATATCCAGTTTTTGTCTTTTTTTCTTGACATGCTCTTTCTATTATACCTAGCATCGAGTGACATACCCAGGTATTTTGCCATGTTCGTATGTGGTCTTTTCTGCCTTTTTATGTAACTAGGTAAGTGATCAATTTTTAGATAGGTGAAGGTTGTGTGAATTGATTTTAACTCATTCAATTTTACCCTCCATTTTTTTTTTGATCCACAGTGTGCTGTAATTTGCTGGTTGTCTCTTCGATTGTACTTCTAACCGCTGTATCATCCGCAAAGGTTGCAATATCTGTTTCTCCAGAAATAAGTATGTTACTCGTAAAAATCAAATATAAGACTGATCTCAGCACGCTCCCTTGTGGTACTCTTGCTTCAATTCTCTTGAGTGATAAGAACTCTTCTTCATATTTCACTCAGAAATATTTTCCTTCATTGTATGATTCTAATATCCCATAGAACTACTTTAGGAAGCGTCGCGATGTAGTTTATATTCCAGTCCTCAATGTCAGACTCGATCAATGGTCTAGGCAACATCAAGGAAAACTCTAGAACTTACCTTTCTGTTTTCAAACCTCTTCTCAATCACGTTAGTGACTCTGTGTACCTTAGGGTGGAGTGTGTCTCTGAAACCAAAATAATGCGCTGGTAACAGGTGTTAATTAGGGGTTTCATCCTTTTGAGTAATGTTTCGAAGAGCTTGGACAATGTAATACAGATATAGGTCAGTATGACTTTTTACCATTAGGTGGCTTAATAAGCTTGGGTATCATAATAACTTCTTTTTTTTCCACTACTGAGGAAGATATTTCATTCTAAATGCTGCGTTAATTATGTATAGCAACTTCTTAGGACACTTTTCTGGCAAATTTTTAAAATTTTTTCCTGTAATCGCTGATCGTATCCAGGAGCTTTTTTTCATTTTAGGCTATGTTTGATTTCATTTTTGAGTTCTTTCATTGTAACTTGTCGTATGTCTAACTCGTCTCTTTTTTTGCATTAGAAAGGTATTTTCATCTGCTGTTTGTTTTTTTGATTGGTGGCATCTGCCACCGATCACTTTCTTTGTGGCCAAAAAGACTTAAATATTTGTGGAAGCTTACCTCTTTGGTTTCTTGTATTAACTTCTGCAGCTTGTTTTTGAGCTAATTGAAAATAGTTTTGCTCTCTGGTGCTCGATTTCTATGCCAGATTTTGCGAGCTTTCGAGCTTTTCATTTTTTTTTTTAAGTTGATGCCTTGGTGGACAATATATCGACAATATATTGACATCTTCGAAGTGTTTGATGTTTTCTCTGATAAAGATAGTTCCTCCACCTCTTTCTGCTGGATGTATAGAATGGTAACAAGAGTAACCTTTTATTTTTGCATAAGACTTTCTAGTGAAATGATTCTCATTGCTTGTGAGTAATCCCTCTTTCACTTACGCACTATTGAACTTAGTGACAGTTTTTGTTGGGTTTTTTTTTCTTTCGTTGCTCTCATGCTGGTTTTTGTTTGCCCTATTTCGCATTTTTTGCAGTGTTTTAGCTACTTCACACACTCTATACCAAAGCAGGGTGGGTTCCTTGGCAGTTAGCATGTTAGCATTTTACACACCTCGTTTCACGATTGTAATATTTTTGCGTGTGGTTGTATGCCGGAAACGTTTTGCATTGTGGTATGATCGCTATCGCCTTTTTCAATGGTTCCATTTGGACAACCATTCCATTATCAGATATTCATCTTATATATAGTGTGCAAAAATTAATGGAAAAATGACTTTAGCACACGTTAATTAAAATTTTTTCTAGTTCCGATTTGCCGTTTCTCTAATTGTTTCCGGGCTTAAGTATCATTAAGAGCAAGGTTATCTTCCAGTTTTTGGGAATTTACTTTGTTCGAATGATCGCGTTGGAGATGAATGTTATCAGTTTTATGCAGTTGTCTTTAATTCTTATACCATTTTTGCAGCAGCAGGATCATGTTCTGGTGCTTTTTTCGAACTTTTTGAATTTTTAAATGTGTTTTGTGCTTTTTCCTTCGATGCCCTCGTCCAATTGCCACTTGATATCCTAATGAAAACTTATTGAGTTCACTAAAGTAATTTTGCAGTTTTTATTGCTTTATTGTAGTTTCCGTTTGAATTTTAGTTTTTCATGCCATTTTTCGCTAACTAGTACGGAGATTATTAGATTTTTTAGAAATGTTCCAGAGTATGTTTTAGTTATTCTACTGTTGCATCGATATTTTCTTTTCAGCAAAAAAAAACATTTATCGCAATTTAAACATTTTGTTTTTATTTGCCATAAATGATATACAAAATTAAAGAGAACCATCCGGGCAAACATCCTGTGTTATTAAACAAAATATTTTATGGTGATCGAATTATTAGTCGTTGTTTTGTAATTTTCTATTTTGACAGATAAATTTATTTCTCATAGTCATAAATGATACTAGCTGGTTCCACCCGCTACGCCGCTCGAATCAATTTGGTCTGCAACCGTTCTAACGTCTTAAAATAATTTAGCTTCCGTCTCATGTTGAAGAAAGAATATAAGATAAAATTGTTTAACTTCTTAGATACTAAGAGTACATCCGTCAAATTATTTTATTACCACCACGCGCTACCGTTTCTTACCAAGCGTTTCAGTATAATATTCTTTAAGCAAAAGTTAACGCTCTGCTCTTCCTGGTACATATATTATGCATTGAAACATAAAAAAGAAAACTTTTCTTGCAAAATTGCGATTGTTTCATTGGTTATGTGGCACGTAGCACCGTCTTGCTGAAAATAAACATCGTCCACATCAATATCTTCCTACTCCGGCCATAAAAATCATTAATCATAGCTCGATAGCGCAATCCATTCACCGACACAGTTGCACCTGCCTCATTTTCGAAAAAGTAAGGTTCAATCACACCGCCAGCTCAAAAAACAAGGTGGCTGTGTCGTCTGCACGGCCGTAGTGATACGTGATAACGTAAGAGTTTTAAAAATCTATCTTGTTATTTTTGTCGTTTTAAACTAACATGTTGGCATGTTGGGTGAACTTAGAAATTTATCTTGTTGTGTTTCTAACATTTTGGCTGAACCGCTGACGTTGATGTGGATGGAGACGTACCTGGCCGAGACGCCTCTGATTGAGATCCTTGTTTCGAATTAAACGATTTGAGTTTTACAAATCTATCTTGTTGTTTTTTTATTTTTGTTGTAATCTTTTCTTGGTTTATGTTACCCCCACTGTAATCCCATTCCATGATGCTACATAATAAATTAATTAATTTTAACAGACACTATTTGGTATTTAACTTAATTATTTTAGTGCTAATTTTACTATCTTTACCTTTATTATTTATTATTTTTACTTAATTTTTATTTATTTTAATATTTTTAATTTCAAATAAATACAAATGGCATCGAATCGAACGCAGTTTATTATTATTATTTTTTTTTTTTTTTTGAAATTGGCTACTGTTCTGTCATAGAGAACGATTCTTGTATTTCAGTGAAACTACACTGAAGATGTAAAGTGACATCTATTACTATTAATATATACTACTTTATATTGTTTCATTGCACACATATTTTTATGTAATTCGCCTCAATGTATGCATTATTGTAATACCAACTTTCATTTGAAAACAAATAATTGCAATAATTAGGCAATTAGAAAGACATTCAGACTGTATAATTTGAAATTTATGTTTTTTTTTCTTAATTATAATTAATGTGGATATTAATTATTTTAATTTTAATTTAATTATATCGCACTGTTTTTTACGCAAATTTTGACACCAAAATTGCTTCGATCAGTTAATTCATTCTCTCGCTAGCATATTCGCGGCGTGCTCTCCCCCGCCTCCTGTTGACCACAATGTGAAAATACAAAAAATGATGCATCGAGATTAAAAATAAACCTACGCAATGATATATTTAGAATGAAGTAATACCTAATGAGTAGTCTCCATGCAAACAAGGACAAATTTCATTCGATTTTCTGAACATGCTAGCCTTAGTTCTGAGTTTAAAAACGTTATCACGTTAAAACCGCACCAAACACTAATTTCAATGCGTTGTTGAAGCGTGTATCGTACCATTTTTAGTAATGGCGTAGTTTTTACTTGTCAAATGTCAAAAGATGACAGCTTCAAAATTGACAGCTGCCCAAATAGCAGGCTATTCAAAATGAAACTTCTTATTGGGTTACCCTGTACAATTATAGAAACTATAGAATGTATGGGTACTTAACTGTTGTCGAAAAGACGGCCGAGAACAGCATCAATTTCTTCTGTATCTCTTCTTTTGTACTTGGAATATCGGTTGACATTTCCCAAAGTATAATCTTGAAATTCGTTTGAAAACCCTTTAGAACATCTTACAGCATTAACAATTTTGTCGATGTCTTCGTTTGTTCGTTCTTAAACTTTCCTAAAAGAGATTTTGAAGCCGAGAACTTCTAGTCAGTGTTCTACATTTTGTAATAGCTCAATATTTTCAATGATTTTTTTTACATTTCGGATTCCAGTTCGGTGACAGCTTACAACTAGGGAAACTATTCTCTAACCGACAAACTGTATAAAAATAGCTCCTGGTTCGTCGGAAATAAAGTCGAGTTCGATATGGTATCTAAAAAAAGATAGCAAATGGTTGGTACGGCTGATCAATATAAGTAAATGCATGACGGTTGTTCTCCATCTTGGCTTTAAAATACTATGGTCACATCATTATCCGTTATCCGAGTATTTTACCGCTATTGGCCGCATTGTGTCTTATCATACATTAGTGCTAATGTTTGTCCGCATATGCCAAAGCAAAACGAGCCATTTACTTAAAGTAGCTTCATGATAGCAACAGTCGAAGCAAATTCAAATGGCGAGAAAAAGGTACATGTGCAAAAAGGGAACCGCTCAGAACTGGACATTTTAAAACTGGATATTTCAAAATAGGATTTGATAAAACGAGATAAGGTACAAAACTGGACATTTCAAAATTGGATATATCAATTCGAGATAAGGTACAAAACGAGATATGGTACAACACTAGATATTTAGAATATAGAATGAGAATGGGATCTCAAAATTATTTTTTAGAAAAGTTCTGGAATATGGCCAATTAGGGAGGAACTCAGTGAGGAAACCGATTATGATGAAATTCTATATGTAGGATGGGAACGTGATTTTAAAATGATTTTTTAGGGAAGTTCTGGAATATGGCCAGTTAGGAAGGAACTCGGCGAGTTCTTAACCGATTATTATGAAATTCGATATGTAGGATGAAAATGGTATTTAAAAATGATTTTTTGGGAAAGTTCTGGAATATGGCCAGTTAGGAAGGAACTCGGCGAGTTCTTAACCGATTATACGAAATTCGATATGTAGGACGAAAATGGGATTTTAAAATGATTTGATGGGAAAGCTATGGAATAAGCCCAGTAAGGTTCCATACTTGAATATTTCTAAGGGGAGAAATAGAATTTTCCTTCACTTAATGTTTTTTTTTTAATGCTGCTTTTCTCATCTTATTAAAGTTAATTTTCATCCTACGTATCGAATTTCATCATAATCTATTAAGAACTCGGCGAGTTCCTTCCTAATTTGCCATATTCCAGAACTTTTCTAAAAAATAATTTTAAGTTTAAATCACATGTTAAAATATCCTGTTTTAAAATATCTAGTTTTGTACCATATCTCGTTTTGTACCTTATCTCGTTTTAAAATATCCAGTTTTGAATTATCCAGTTTTTTACCATATCTCGTTTTGTACCTTATATCGTTTTGAATTATCCAATTTTGAAATATCCAGTGTTGTACCATATCGAAATTTTTATTGTTTTGTTCGAGAGGTAACCAAAGGAATCAAGAATTCATTTTTGTATAGCTAGACTGATGATTTTTATCAGTTTATAGTGTTTTCCAAATATTAAAATAGGCGTCTTCTAAAAATAGACCCTTCCTAGTTGTGTTGGACAATAGATTTGACAACTTTACTTTTATCTTATTTTTTTATGATTCGCAAAGGACTTCGTTCTGAATCGTTTAACTGTACGATACACAAATTTGACACTCAAATTTTTCCTATGATCACAATATGCCAAAATAAATTCACAAACACTTCATTCATTGACGCCTTCGATTTAATTCAGCGTAATTGAAAATGGCTGCATAAACATTTATAAACCAAATTCTAAAGAACGATAACTAAAACGTTCAAAATCTATTTATATAGTTTATCATAAATATTACAAACGGACATTTAGATAAAAACGGATGGTCTGGAAATTATCAGTGTGCGAAATTTTTTAGCAAATTATTTATATAAAATTGATGATGCACATGACTAATTTAGCATGAGTAATCTTACAAACATATATAAATTTGGATTTGAATCGAAAGTAACCACAAACCAAACTATCTACTTAATTTATAGCCTAACCTGGGGTTTCGATCATAACATTGTGTATAATTCGAGTATATGTTGTGTTGGACAAACATCAAAATTGTGGTGGTAAATGAATCATGATCGTATACGATATCGGTCTATTTATACAGCAAATTTGACCGCTAATTAAATTGCAAAACAAAATTGACAATTTTATAATATGAAAGTCAACATTTTGATTATTATTTTGACATATTTTTTTTTTTTTTTTGTTTCATCCAATAATTTAACATGACACATATGTGTACTAGTACTATATACTCGTTACGTAAAAAATCTATTTAAATTTTGTTTTCGATTTTAAAATTTGAAGTGAAGAACGCACGAAGCACAGATGTTACCTTGATATTGAACAATGGGTTATTGAATTTTCGCGGCACTTTATGCAATGACATTCAATATAAATAATAAATAAATTTATTTCGTGACTTAAAAAAAAAACGTGATGAATATTTTTTTTATGATACATTTTGTCTTTATACAATATATTATAGTGTATAATAATGGGATTTGATCCTTAGATGTTTTAGTGAAGTAGGACCACCCAAAACATATCAACTTCTAGGTTAAAATAAATTTTATTTTTATTGTCGTCGAAACGAGTAAAAGTACAAGCAACAGCATCAGCAAAATAACACAGTTTGATGGGAGAAATTTCAGTAATTGGAAATATCGGATAGGAATTTTACTAGATGAAAGAGATATGAGAAAATACATCGATGAGGGACTTGGTGAAATTTTAGTTGGTGTGGAAGCAAAGGAACGTGATAAAATTAGATTGGAAGAAAAAAAATGCGTGTCAGTGTTGGTACAATTCATGACAACCAACTCAAATATGTAAGAGTTAAATCACGTGCAAAAGGCATATATGATATCAGGTCAAGTTTTGTTGCGAAAACAACTTTTGATGATGAAATATCATGAAAATGATAGCATCATGGAGCATTTGTTGCTGTTTGACAAGAAGGTTCGTGAGCTAATTTCAGCGGGTACTAAGATGAAAAAGATTTACATTATTATTCATATGTTACTCACATTAACAAAGAGCTATGATAACTTGGTGACGGCATTGGAGACAATCGACACAGACAAGTTAACTTTGGATTTTGTCAAAACGCGTTTGATGGATGAGTACAATAAGCGAACAGGTAGAAATTGTTCAACTAAATCAATCAACAACGGTTCGGCCAGTGCTAACAAAGCAAACGAAGAAAAAGAGGAAGTATCGACAATGTGTGCGTTTGTAGATTTGGAATCGTGTGTTGGTGAGTCGGCAGTATTTAACGCACAAACAAAGCGGCATAACGGCAACGTGAATGAAATTGCCGTTGCAAAGAAAAATCAAAGTATTTTTGCGAATAAACGTGATGATATTCCAGTGAAAACATTTTATAATGTTTGAGGGTGACCAAGCATTTGTCTCATTTAGTGGAATAATTAAATTCGTTGGATAAGTCGAAGGAAATCTGTATAAAGTCACATTTCATATGGACAACAATGTGTTTGCTGGTTATACAGGTGACATAAATTTACATAAAATTTCTCAAAGTTTGTGGCATTTTAGATTGGGTCACTTGAATGCAAATGATATGAAGAAACTGACAAGTAAGATGGCTGATGGATTAAATCTAGTAAATGTTGACAACAATATGAAGCTGTGTGAACCATGCGTGCTTGGGAAACAAACACGTTCATCATTTCCGAAAAGTAAAAATGTTCGATCATCACGCGTTTTGGAGTTGATTCACAGTGACGTATGTGGTCGGATGCAAACGACTGCATATGATGGTTCCAGATATTTTGTGGCATTTATAGACGAGTTTTCGAGAGTATCCAGTGTTTATTGCATTCAATGGAAAAGTGAAGTGTTGGAAAAGTTTAAATTTTTGTGACAATGGCTGAAGCACTTCATGGCAAAAAGGTGGCCAAACTAAGAGGTGACAATAGTTAAAAGAAAAAGGTATAAAATATCATTAACTGTTAATACATCCAGTGAACTGGATGGAAAGTTTTGGAACGAGGCTATCATCACTGCAAATTATTTAAAAAATCGATGATCGATCAAATAATGGGCAGAAGTGTAACTTTCAACGAGTCATCGGTTTTAAGTCGAGAAAAATTGATTAAGATAATCGATATAGAAGCGGTTAATGATGACAGTTCGGATGATCGAAGATACAAGTGACCAGTCAGTCGATAAACGTAATGATCTGCAGTCAGATAGCAACGAAAATCGTGAAATCCACAGCATCAATATGGATTGTGCTGTTAACGGCATGCATCAGTTCTACGGTGTAAATTTGGATGACCCCAGTGACGACCAAGAAAATATCAACAGTGCAAGTTCAAATTGCATTGGTAACAACGACAGGACAATTCCTCGAAAAAGTATACGAAGCCGCCGAGCACCTAATCGATATGGTGAATGGGCAACTATGAGTGAAGGTTTTCACAATGCTGGAGAATTTCAAGAGAATAAAAATCTTGCTTTATCGGCTGAACAGTTTGTTGAAGATGATCCATCATCGATATCTGAAGCAAAACGTCGAATTGATTGGCCAGAATGGAAAAAGGTGATGGATAGTGAATATCAGTATTTAATTTATCAGTATTTAATAAAACTTGGACTGTTTGCGATTTATCAAAAGGTAGAAGTGCCATGATGGTTCAACTAATAAGTACAAAGTAAGATTGGTAGCACGTGGTTTTACTCAAAAGCTAGGATTCGTTTATGGACTGGACTCAAGCATCGCGTGCATGGAACGAGAAATTTAATAATATCGTGATTCGAATTGGATCAAAGCGCTGCCAATCAGATCAATATTTGTACGTGAAGGAGCAAAATGAAATCATATGTTATGTGCGTCGATGATACATTGATATTTTGCCGAGATATCAAAATGATTGGAGCTGTGAAGAAACTTCTATCAAATGAATTTGATATGACTGATGTTGGTAAAGCGAGCTTATTTTTGGGAATGCAGGTTGATCAAAACATCGAAAAGGTCACCATTACGGTGAGTCAGTCAAGATATTTGGAGAAAGTTTAGCAAAAGTTTGGAATGCAAAATTGTAAACCTAAATCGACACCAATGGAAAAAGATTTACATGTTGATGTGGGTCAAAATGGAAAATGTTCGAATCATCTATATCGTGAATTGATTGGGTGTTTAATTTATGCACATGTGACTACCAGACCAGATTTGTGTGCCTGGATATTTCAGTCGTTTTCAAAATTGTTTCAGCAAAAATCATTTCAATTACGCGAAACGGATTTTGAGTGACATTCGTGGCACCATTGACATGAAAATGGTTTATAAGAAAGACATTGGTTGGCCATAGTGATTCATATTGGGTAGGTGATAAAAATGATTCGAAATCTACATCTGGATATGTGTTCAAGTTATTTGGAAACACAGTCAGTTAGCCATCACGAAAGCAGCCAACTGTTAGTAAATCATCGACTGAAGCTGAGTACATTGCAGTCTCTGAAGCTATTAGTGAGAGCGAATGGATAAAGAAAATATTGGTTGAACTGAAGATCAATTACAATAAACCAATTCCAATACATGAAGACAATACATATTGCATCAAAATTGCTAGGGGGCGACGTGAATACAAACGAATGAAGCATTTGGATGTAAAATACTTGTTTACACGAAATCATGTTCACGCACAGAAGTATGAAATGGTTCTAACATCGTCCGAAGATCAAGTGGCCGACATAATGACAAAAGCACTTGGAAAAACCTTGCTTATCAAGTATCGTATAAAAATTCAAATTTGTTGTATATATATATATATATATATATATATATATATATATATATATATATATATATATATATATATATATATATATATATATATATATATATATATATATATATATATATATATATATATATATATATATATATTACATTTTTTACTGTGTAAAAATGTGTTTTAAGTTGGTCTTTTTTTGTCTGTGAAATGCTAAACTTTAAGCATCTCAATAAAAACCATTATTATAAAAATCCAATCTTCTAATTTTATTTCAATTGTTACAAATTACAATTCTAATTTACGTAATCAAATCATAAATCTCTGAATCTAAATAAACATTAAAAATAAATTACTATAAATTACTATAAGTTATCCATTTAATTGGTTAGTCTTAGAATGAACCCTCACGATTAGTAACTTAAAATTCTTTCAAACATATTTATAGCACTGCCAAAAATTTACAGCGGCTAACTACTTCTTTTGACTGAAGAAAAAAACATTACATTGGTAAATTAAATTATTTGGTTTTCAAGACAGGAAGCGGGAAGTGGTGCAATGCACTAATTGTCAAAGGGCATACTAAAACGTACTGCAATCATCGACAAAGATGTGTGAGATGTACAGGGAAACATCTTACAAATGATTGTGACAAGAAAAAGTGGGGTAAAGAGGTAAAATGCGTTCTCTGTGATGGTAGTCATCCAGCCAACTATAGAGGTTCAAGCGTTTACCAAGAGGTACAAAAACGCAGATTTCCCCCTCTAAGAGAAAAAAGAGTGGAGAAGTCGCAGCCATCCAATCCGAAATCATCTTATGTAAATCCAAATCCATCTTATCAGCTTGCTAGTTGCTGCAACATATGCACAGAAACTCAATGATTCAATTAAAAATGAAACTTCGGATGGAAATCATACCAAAGAAAATCAGCCAACGGAAAATTCAAAAAGTCATAACCAACAGCTTGAGCAGTCTTCCACACAACGGTTAGAAAATGTGATAAAAAAAATATGATAATATTCTGAACCTTTTAACGACCATTGTCTCCAAATCATTCAATGTCCAGAACCCTTATATTAACAATCTGGAATGTCAATGGCTTGTCACAACATTTACACGAAGTTAAAAGTTTTTTGATAGATAAAGAAATTGATGCCTTGCTAATATCCGAAACGCATAACACCAGCAGAGTTTTCTCAAAATACCAAGATACACCATGTGACCAAAGATACGCCTGTGTCATAAGGCTATCCTGATGGAACAGCACATGGTGGCACTGTAGTTATAATCAAAAACATAATTAAACACCATGAAATAAACAAGTATGAGAAGGAGAATCTACAAGCAACTACTGTGGTAATATAAGATTGGCGAGGTCCTATAACAATTTCGGTCATCTATTGCCCACCAAAACATGCAATAAAAATGGAACAATTTGATCATTTTTATACTTCTTTGGGTCATCCCTTTATAGCAGGGGGTGATTATAACGCAAAACACCAAGAGTGGGGATCAAGATTGGCTACAACAAGAGGCCGAGCGTTACTTAAATCATTTTTAAAAAAATAAGCTTTATCATGTGTCAACCTGTGAACCTACCTACTGGCCTAGTAATAGAAGAAAGATTCCAGACCTCATAGATTTCTGCGACACCAAAGGAATCGCACCACTCGAATGTTTTAATCACTCTGGCTACAATGATAAGGAACATGCAGAAACAACCGATGTCAAGCAACAAAATAACAGACTGGAACCAATTCAGATACAAGGTAACAGAGAATCTAAACACAAAAATCAAATTAAAGACGAAGTATGATATAGATGAAGCAGTAGAACATCTCAACGCATGTATTCAGTCGGTAGCTTGGAATTCCACACCAGATAAAAATGAGAAAAAAACAATGGAGAATGTTCAAATCTTGTCAAAAAATGATTAAGAACAAAAGAAAATTAAGACAGCAATGGCAACGATATAGACTAACAGAAGATAAACCTTAGGTAGAACAAGGCGATCAAACAGTTAAATAAAATTCAGTCAATTCAAGAATATTTGTCGCGATTCTCACCAACAGAAAACACGGATTATTCACTATGGAAAGCGACTAAAAAGCTGAAACAACCCCAACATTATATTCCGCCAATACATAAAAGTAACGGTCAGTGGGCGAGAAAGAATGGGAAAAAGGCTGATGTATTTGCAGACCATTTCCAAAGAGTATATCAACCATACCCATCAGAAACTAGGGACAAAGAGAACAACAACATTCAAATGCATTTAGAATTGTCATTGCAAATTAATCATATAATCACGAAGTTTTTTATCTTTGGAGTAAAAACTGTAATACAGAGAGAGTTAAATCCTAAGAAGGCGCCAGGATATGATCTTATCACAGGAAAGTTTTTGCAAGAGCTACCAGATAAGGGAATTCGATTTCCTACGTAGTTATTCAACGCAGTACTTAGAACTGGATACTTTCCAATACAATGAAAGGTTTCACAAATAATACTGATGGCAAAACCAGGCAAGCCTTTAGAAGAAGTAACGTCGTATAGACCTATAAGCTTGCTACCAATAAAGTCTAAGCTATTTGAAAACTACTACTTAAGCGCCTAAAGCCTATATTGCTGGAAAAGAAGCTGATTCCGGACCATCAGCATGGATTTAGGCCAGAGCACTCAACAATAGAACAAGTAAATAGAATAGTTCAAGTAATCCAAAAAGCTCCGTTAGTGGTCTTTTCAAGTACGACTGGAAAACATGGTAGTTTTATTTATTTGCCACAACCGTTCACATCTTTGATGAGTTTATGAATATTGTATAAGTTTATTATTTTTCAATCTTTCCGGATGAGTTTGATTGTGCCGATTTGATTACATAGGAGGATTCCTAGGATCTTAGGTGGTTGTTTTGTAGCTTAATCGACTTTTTGTCGATTTAAAACTTAATCGCGAAAGAGTTGAGATTAGAAGTATTAATTAAAAGAATCAATGAGCCCTAACTAGCGGTTTGGATTGATCCCGGTTCCTGAGATTCTCGAGAATTCTCGAAAAATTTACAAAAATAAAGAAAAAGCAATATTAATGCTGTGTGCCTTAATCGACTAAACTAACTAAACTAAGTAAGTTCATGCTATATCTAGATAGATGGAAGTACTAGAAAAGTCACTTACTGTGCCTCAACTTGAAACTAAACTACACTAAAAAGTATTATAGTTTATTTATAGTAAAAGTATTATTGTTATTTTATAATTTTTGTGAAAAGTCACCGAAAAGTTACCTCGAAAATGTACCACCTATGAGACAATAGCAAAAGCTTGAATAATTTGAAAGTTTAGTTTGAAAAATCGATTAAGGCACACAGCATAAATATAGAGTTACCCAATAAGACATTTTATTTTGAATAGCCTGCTTTTTGGGCAGCTTTCAATTTTGAAGCTGTCATCTTTTGACATTTAACAAGTAAAAACGATACACGCTTCAACAACGCATTGAAATTGTTAAAATTCACTACAAAAATGATGAAAATTTTGCAGTCACAGTTCGCAAAACTAAAGCACTTTTTGGTCGTCGTGAAGCACCTCGGCCGGTAATAGTGAAACTGGTGGAAAAACTGGTCGCTCAAGAACAACTGAGAATATTGCTGCTGTAGCCCGTAGTGTTGAAGAAAACCCAGGTTTGTCGATTCCTCGTCGATCTTTGGAATTAGACATTCCACAAACGACATTACGCCGTATTTTGCATAAAGATTTAGGGCTTAAGGCTTTTAAAGTTCAGTTAACACAAGAACTCAAGCCAGCCGATCACCACAAACGTCGTATCTTCGCTAATTGGGTCCTTCAAATGCATCAAAATGATCCGAATTTTCATCGAAAAATCATCTTCAGTGATGAGGCCAATTTTCACCTCGGAGATTACGTTAATAAGCAGAATTGTCGCATTTGGGGCTCAGAAAATCCAAGAATGGTTGTTGAAAAGCCTCTCCATCTTCAACGTTTCACTGTTTGGTGCGGTTTTTGGGCTGGCGATGTGATTGGACGTTACTTTTTCGAAAATTGCTGGTGCAACTGTTACGGTAAATGGATTGCGCTAGTGAGCTATTATTAATGATTTTTTATGGCTGAAATTGCAAGATATTGATGTGGACGATGTTTATTTTCAGCAAGACGGCGCTACGTGCCACAAACAACAAAACAATCGCAATTTTGCAAGAAAAGTTTCCTGGCCGTGTTATTTCTCGAAGAGGTCATCAGAATTGGCCACCGAAATCTTTTGATTTAACACCGTTAGATTTTCTTTCGGGCCACGTGAAATTGGTCTATGCCAATGTTCCACAATCGATTCAAGACCTTAAAGATGGAATTCGTGAAGTTATCGTGGGCATACAGCCGCAAATGTGCGAATTGGTCATGGAATATTTCATGAAAAGGATATGGTGCTGCAAGCGTTTTTTAAAAACAGAACACTCAGTCTCCATTTTTTTATCAGATAATCTTGTTCTATTTCTAGTAATTAGCCTCCTACAGAAAAAGTGTCCTCATTTCTCTCAGGATCTTTGGCGTTAGTTGGCCCATTAAATTATAATATACATTAATTTGCTTGCCAATCTTGATTGGTTATCTTGCTTCTAAAACCGAGGACGTAGATTTTTTCAGTTTTCTGAAAATTTTCAATTTTCTATGTCAAACATAGAAAATTGAAAATTTAAATCATTATCAAAATTTTAATGTATTTTATTTTAAATCTGAATTATACTCTAATTGAATCACCCTTTAACTATATATTTTCTAAGTTTGAAGCCATACAAAATATTTAAACTCAATTCAATCAGTTGTACAAAATTAAATAGAATAAATATTTAATGAGACCATATATGCCAATTCAATAAGATGACAAGTACATAAATACATTAATTATAAATGTTGAGGAATTTGACTTATATAAAATTTACTTTCTTTCTGTCACCGCGGCATCATCATTGTTATGTTGCTATAATATGTAATTAACATAAATCATCCAATCAATACGAATCGAACGAAATTCCAAAATAAATTAAAAATAATTTCCAATAAAATATTTCATACATCTTTTGGTACATTTTGGTTTCCAATTTTCAGTTTGACCAAACCAATTACTTAAAAAGTGAAATTTTGTTCACAACTTTTTTTTTTTTTACTTTACTTTTTTTTTTTTTTTTTTTTGTTTAAACAAATTATCGAATGGAATCGAACAATCATTAATTAAAAAGTGAATAAATGAAATTTTTAATGAAATTATCATATTAAAATTAATCACAAAATAATACGGCCAATTACTTCGGTGCAGCTTATTATAAAATAATTGATGATGAAGCTTTATATTTTTCTAAATATATTACAAAATAAAGTAAAATATATTTTGAAAATGAAAAGTTATTTTCTAAAAAAAATAAATCTGGCTCGAATTACGATAGTTATTAGTTACAAAATGTTGAGATAATTTTTTGTAACGAACTTATATGATTCGACGGCGAAGCAAAGTTATTAATGGTGGAAAGTGTTTTTCTCGCATACGATGTAAAATTACGCAAAAAGCTTAATCTGTCACGGCTTAGCAATGATTTGAATAATAAAAGTTTTACTAATTAAGTATAGAGAAAAATCACTGCACAAACTGTAGAAATTATCAATGGGGACGTGGGTTCGACAATGATTAAATTTTAAAAGTAAAAGTAATCTTGAAGTTTAATTAAAATTAATTAGTTTAGGCCTGATTTTATCATTGATGTATCTCTTTCAAAGAGTAATAGGTTTTATATACTTTGAATCTAGGGAATGCAATCCCGGGACTTCGAGGGTTCCAATTATCCCGGGGTTCTCGAAGAATTAACTAATTGATTTGTTAAACTTATTTTTTTTTTTCAAAAAAGTTTCTTTGGTGTTGAAAATATCTTCTGAAAAAAACCTCAAATGGTTTCTTATTTTGATACAGATTAGTCTAGCTTTATTGTTTCATTCCTCGTTTTCAAACAACGACAAAATCTGTAATCTTTGAAATCGCACTGGTTGCTGTCGTACTACCAGGCCTTATAGTGGTTAGGGTCCATGTTTTGGCCATAAGGCCAAAAATATCGAGATGTCAATTTATGTGTGGATACCTGGTCGATTGAATTAGGAGCGGGAAATATTTTAATGCCATTAATTGGTTCTTCGGATCGCAGAATACTATTTAGAGTAATGTTGTGGCTGAGAAAGTCAAGATTGTTTATATCGTAAATAAATTTTGAGCTCTTGATGCGACCTTCAGGCTGTGGTTATATTTAGAAGAGTTGTTTTTAGTGAGATTTGTGATGTTCTTAGTTTACGATGGTCCCTGTGGTTGGGGGACACTCCCATGCATCGGAAAAGATTTTTAAACGAGCATGTTATTCTTAGAATTCTACCACAGCATCCTTGACTTGTTGCATGAGGCGACTAAAAAAAGGTTGGATCGCTGGGCTGACTACCCGCATTCGTAAAAAAAATCTTAGAAAACTAGCCATGAAAGAGAATCGTTTGGAATTCGATGTTCTCCAAGAAGTTCGATGGCCAAAAAAAGAAGATCATGTTTCTCAAGACTATACATTGCTTTACAGTAGAGATGACCTCGATAATCTTGGTGTTGGTTTTTTTCTTAAGGGTCCAACGTGAAAAAGGCTGTTTTGAATTTCAAAGCAGTTGATAATCGTATGTGTAAGCTACGTTTATGCATGTGACTAGCCAACCTGACAATCATTTGTGTTCATGCGCCCACTGATGTAAGCCAACCCCAAGATAATGACTAATTTTACAACAATTTGGATAATATGGGATCTATACCGAAGAGAATAGTCAGAATAGTGATTGGTGACTTTAATAATAGGAATGGCAAAAATCAGACTGACTTATGTAAAAACATAGGTCCGTACTCCCGAAACGATATAGCGACCGATAGTGGCGAAAGAATGATTTACTTTGCGGCTAGCACATTCTTACCTCATAATGGACGCTTTGTGAAATTATCTTTTCGACCTTATTCGATTAATATGGCAAAGCGAAGTTATGCCTGATGAATGGAAAGGAGCCGCGTTGTGCTCTATCCTTAAAAAAGAAGATCGCACGAAATGCAAAAACTATCTCGGCATTGCTCTCCTTTGCACAGCATACAAATTTACTGTCTTACATAGCATTGGTGAGAACCACTCCCTTGACGAAGGATATTGTAGGTGACTACCAAGGAGGATTTCGTCCGAATCGGTCAGTCACTGATTAAATTTTTTCATCTCGTGACGTACATCAATTAGTCTTGGATTTCCAACAAGCTTATGACTCAATTCATCCGTATAGCTTATGGTTTGCTTTGTGATATCTGGGAATACCTGACAAATGTGTGCGTTTATGTAAAATGACAGTAATGCGGTCACAAAGTTGTGTCAAAATTAAGAACAAGCTATCAGGAATTTTTACAATGAGAATGATATCCGGCAAGGAGATGCTCGGTTCCCGATACTCTTTAATCTCATTTTAGAATTTATCTTTTGTAAAAGTGAAACACCTCAAGACAACATCGTGTGCCGTCAGTTCATCCAGGTTCTGGCCTATGCAGATGATATTTGTATAATCGAACTAAATGGCAACGATGGCAAAGAACTACTGGCTCCACTTGGACGATTCTCGGCTTCCGTTGGTCTCAAAATCAATGAGTCTAAAACCAACAGACGCAATGGATTTTAGTAGTGGTGTCCACACATTTGAAGGAGTGACAAGTTTCGGATACCTCGGGTCTCTTGTCACTCATGATAAGTGTCGCTGGCAATCGTGCTTTGTATGCCTTACGTCCACTGCTAAGGACAAAATACCTTGGAAATGCCGACAAGCTGAAGTACAAAGTGTTGATTTGACCAGTTGTACGTTTGGGTGTGAGAGTTAGACCCTAACGGATGAGTATGAAAGATGGTTAATGGCATGCGAGAGATGATTCATCTGCTTGATTTATGGCCCCAAACGCGATGACACAACGAGTTTTATTCAACCACGAGATCAGCGAGTACGCTAAATCGGTTACGTTCTGCAAGCCGATCCTAAGCGGAGGGTGCAGCGATCTCTTATATTATTTATGATGCCACAAGTAGGTCGTTGAGACAAAAACGTCAAGCTTCTCTTTAAATTTTTCTCTTAACATAATAATGGAATTATACGTGGAGCATTTACAACCGGTGTAACCTCTTCTTTTAACTGTATTTTGCACAACCCTAGTAAAGAACCTAACCCAATAAAAACATTTGAGTATTTGGTAATTAAATCGTCTTTCGTTTTTATTTAAAATATTTGACTTTTCTTTACTAACCCTAACAGTTCACAAGTTTTTAAACCTATAATTGGTCTAGTACCTTCATTTTTCACAGTAACAAACTTCTGAATTAAACTTATTTTTCTTAATTCTATTTTTAAATTTATTTCACCTAGTGGTTTTAATTGGAACCCTCCAAATGTTTCGAGCGTAATATTCGTTTCAGTAATCTGACTTTCAGATTTAATTTTTCTATATTTATGTTGTGGCAATATATTTAAATCTGACCCGGTGTCAATTTTAAAATTTACGTTTACATTTTCCACTTTTATTAATTCTATCCATTCGTTATTTCTACAATTAATTCATTTATCGATTCTATAATAAAATGATCCTCTTGCTCTGTAGTATGAAGTGCGTGAATATTCTTGTTGAAACATGCATGCTTGAAATGACCAATCCGACCACACTTTTGACATTTAAAATTAAACGCAGGACACTTCCTCGCTCCATTACGCTTTTTGCATCTTCCACAAAAATACTCACTCCTTTGATTATTTTCTACATTTGTATTTTCACTAGGTTTTTTATTATTATAACTATTACCTTTATTAACGTTGGGATAATAAGTATTCCCCGCTGGAAACATGACTGTAATGACAAGTCGCTGATTCCTAGTACTATCTTGTCTCTAATCTGTGATTCGACATCCGCATATTCACAAGTTCTCGCTAACCTTTGCACGTCACACAAACAATTATCAAAACATTCCCCTTATTGTTGGATTCTTTTGTTGAACATGTATCTTTCATATACAATATTTTTCTCGGGTTACAATAACCCTCGATTAATTTCATAACTTTTCCGTAGTCGTCTTTCTCTGATTTTTTATTTTCTCCTTTCTCCGCAAATTTGAGGTTATTAAAAATTTTTATTAATTCCTCTCCGCCCATATTCAGAAGAATCGCCACTTTCACTTCATCTTCTTTTTTGTCATTTCCTGTGGCTTTTAGCCCCATTTAAACACGTGTGGTATATTCATTGTACCATCCATCTTGTTTTTATTTCTTTTTTTAAATTTTACTTTAATATTGCCTTAATTACAATTTTCTTTTCTATTTTTTTATTTAAATCAGCTGCGCCATGTTTTATCTTAATGTACGATTTTTTTAAGTAAAAGCTTTGTTTATTATTGTAATACTTATTTTATTTCACAACGTAGCGTGTTTCTCGACGGTTCTCATCTTTCTTCTCTTCCTTTCTTTAACTGTTCTATATCATTGTTATACTACACCCAATAGACACTAACTGTTCTATGTCATTGTTATACTATACCCAATAGACACTAACTGTCTAGCACATATGTGTATAACACATTCTATTACACAACACTATTAACGCTTTCTGTTTGCACGATGTAAGTAAAAAATTAATAACATTCTGCTCCACGTCGTCTTAGAGCCATTTAAACGGTATTTCCCGAATTCTTGATGTACGTATTTTATAGGGTGTTATCTTTTAAGTAAGTATTTGTATAAATACACTAACGATTTTCCGTCCGGTTGCTATCGCTATCTTTCTCATATCATTTCAATATTTTTGTACAAAAGTTCAAAGTTAAACTTCCAAGTTTTACTGGTAATAATTTGCCAATTTTCTTCATTATACTGGCACGATCCTTCATAAGAGAGACTATATCAGCATGGAAATTTAATGAAACAGAGATAAAATGTCTGCCCTACTAATTAAAAAACTTGTTGCTGTCATTTTACTATTGTATAGTGATGGTTAAGGTTTTGGCTTAAACACACAGCGGTTCGATTCCCGCCGCGACCCACCTTTGACCTGTAATGTAACAGCATTACAGGTCAAAGGTGATGATGTTAATTTTGTATTTCTGTAATGATGTTAATTTTTTTTGGTTATCCCAGAATTTTGGGATCCTGGGATAGCAGTCTCTAATTGAATCACATATAAGGCCACCAAAATTTTAACAAAATGTGATAATAATTTTTTTTATATATTTAGGGAATTCCTATGAATTTTATTACAGTATATTTATTTACTGTTAGATAAATAAGTTTTATTAAAAATTCAGGATCCAGACCAACTCTCCCGAAAAGTCCTGATATTAATTTCCCATATGATAGTTTTCCTCGGCTTAGTTAACTAATTTTGACGACAGCTTAACATAATTAAATTGGAACACACTTTGCAAAAGTACGATTCAAAACGCTAATTATACGATCGTATTTAGATGACGTTTGTAAATATTATCACGATTCCATTGACCATGAAAGTTTTGGTAGTTTATTATACAAAAAAAAAATATTCGCGAATAAATTTTTTAAACACAACACGACTCTTTTATGATAACGATATAATTTTAGATTTATGGGTGTTTGTGTGCACGAGGGGCAACTCCATGCATTAACAGAATACATAAATGGGGGATCACTCGAACAACTCATACAAAGTGAAAATGAAACATTACCGGCATCGATAAAAATTAAATTGGCGGTGAGCATAGCGAGAGGGATGCAATATGTTCATGATTATGGTGTATTTCATCGGGATCTAACGAGCAAAGTAAGATATACAAATTTACATGTAGATTTAGTTTGTTCTATATAATAATTCGTCTAATTTTAGAATGTGCTAATTCGACGAACAAACGATAATCAACTTGACGCTGTTGTTGGAGATTTTGGACTAGCGGCTAAAATTCCACGTAAATGTGGTAAAAATCGATTGGACACCGTTGGTTCACCGTATTGGATGAGTCCTGAATGTTTAAACGGCCTATGGTATGATGAGACGAGTGACGTTTTTTCATATGGAATTATATTATGTGAACTTATCGCTAGGGTAGGTTTTAAGCCACCGAATAATATTTATATGATCAATTAATTTTATATTTTTTATTGCAATTTTTGTATATAGATCGACGCTGATCCGGATATACTACCAAGAACTGATTCATTTGGCCTAGACTATTTAGCATTTGCTGACCTATGTCCGTATGATACACCCGCAGCATTTTTACGTATTGCGTTCTATTGTTGCACAGTAATTATACGATTTTATTTCTATCCATTTCTAGCTCATCACTAATATTTTATTTTTATTTTAGTACGATCCTAAAAGTCGACCAACATTTAGTGAACTTTTAAAAAAATTAACGACCCTGTATGAAAAAATATCGACTGAAAATAATAATGATAATAAAATTAGCAATAATAATAATAGTAGTAATAATAATCAAAGCTTCCAAAATTTTAATAGTAAGAGAAATTCAATTGATGCCAATTATATACTAACATCGGGATCGAGCGAGGAAGAGGATGAGACTATAATTAAAATGCGATGTAAATATGATTTAGCCGATCATTTACCATTACAACATCGACGATCGCTTAGTGAGAATGTGATATTTCCGCAGCATACAACACCGAGCGATAAGGCACGATGTCATATACTGAATCGGGCGAATAGTAAAATTGTTGGACCCGAACAAATGGAGTCGGGTAGTCCGGGTAGAAATATAACGTTACGTAAAGTAGCAGAAACTATGGTTTTAAAAGATCCACAATATAAACCACGTGTAGATCAAACCAAATCGAATCCATTTACAGCGCTCACTCAGTTAAAAGGTGTTAAAAAATTGTTAGGTGCAAATCCGGGAACATATACAACCGGCGTTGGTGATCTATTTAGTTCATGTTTTGAAATGTCATCACCGTTATTGCGTCAATTATCCGATGATAAGCTAACATCACCAAACGATGAGATACAACCAAAAAGTTTACCAAATTCACCGCGTGAAAGGCGGAAAGATTTTAAATTCGATGCAAATCTTGATTGTGGAATTAATTTCGATAATACCTCAAAAACCCTTGAACTTGATATACAAAAATCGACGGGCACAATAAAAAAGTACAAAGTAAATTCATTGTTTAGTCATCCACTATTTAAAAATGGACATGGTGGTGAAAAAAGCGAGGATGACGAGAGTACAATAACACCAACTATTTTACCGTCCAATGATGATAAACTATTGATTCGAATGGATGAGGCATCGACCGCTAGTTGTATGTATGGTGAAGATCGAAATTCTAAAATATTAAATCGACGCGGTTCGACGGAAAGCGGATTTTTTTCATGTTTAAATGAGGATTTTACGACTTACAAGCCTACTTGCAATTGTTTTGATAAAATTTCAAATCAAACGCTAAACGATTCGTCGAGTGTACTTGTGCTCGATGAACCGACTAACATTGGTTCGATGCAGGTTAGCTCATTACGAAGCTTAGACGATTTAGAACTGAGTGATTCGACGTCATCCCGGCGAAATCATAATCGACATTGTCGACATAATATGCTGAGTAATAATATCGATATTGATACGCGTTCGATCGATTTAATAAATCGACTAGCGCTCGACTCTGAAATCAATAATTTCATACAGAAAAGTCAATTTTCCAACCAACTACTTTATTGTAAAAAAAATCGAGCTTCATCGATATACACAGATAGCAGTGACGATATAAGTAGTTTAGCCGGTTCCGATTCCCTGCTATGGGACGAACGCTCATATTCCGCATTACCAAATCAACAGAGATCAGCCTCTGCGCAAATAGCCAAAATTGTTGAGTACTTTGAGCGTCAAGGTCAAACATTTAAACAATTCACTGTACCTGATACATTTAAATCTGCAACTGCAGCAGCCGAATCCCTATCGTCCTCCTCATCAAATTCGTCCACATCAACAACATCATCAACATCGCAACACATTAATCAACGACAACAACCGCATCCGCATCATCATAAACACCACCACCATCATCATCATAATACATATGCCGATTTTATGGTGGATTATGGTTTTGGTGATAAAATGAAACAGCACAAATTTGGTGATCTCAAAGATCGAACCGCTCCACATACTCTAAGCGATTATGAAGCATTTTGTGCCGAATTGGATAGAAAATCGTCTCAACAACGATTAATGATATGTGAAGGTGCTGTACGTTCAAAATTACCATTGTTCGATAAACCAAATCATCATACCGCAAATCATCATCAATCAAATAATCCGAATTAAAATCATTTTATCTTATTTTCATTTAAAATAGTTTTTCTTTTTATATTCGTTGCGCATCTGCGCCTTACTATTATTCTTAATTATTTATTTTTTTTTTGTTTCCTTAATATTTTTGTTTTTGTTAAGATCAAACCGTCCAGAAATTATCAGCAAATCAAAAAAAAAAAACCAGACATTTTTATGTAAATATAACTTAGAATGAGGCCTATATTTGAATTTGAAGAACCAGAGAGGCCAAAATGTATTTTGTTTTTTTAAAAAAATGTATAAGAATTACATAAACATAATTTTGTTGTAAATAATTTTATTTTTACTATACATATATATGAGGTTGATTTACAGCATATTTGAAAAAAAAAATAATGGTATTTGTATCGATTAAAAAAATTGATCGAAATATTTGTTCAAATTCTCAAATTTAATGGTTGAGAAATGTTCAGATATTTTGACGTGTTAAAGTTTTCATGGTAACATCTACGCGATTAGATGTTTCATTTTGGTTTAAAAAAAAAATAATAATTCGAAATTTACCGTTAGAATAGATGAGCACATGCACTCGACATTAGACAACACATTTGACCGATCGAACAAAATTCATTTTAAAAATTATGATCTCGATATTTTTTTTTTATGTTTTTGTAAATTAGAATAGTTTTTTTATTATAGAATCGCGATCTTCGAGCATCAAGTGTACACCTTTTATCGATCGAAAATTATTGATCGATCGAAGCACATTTATTTAAAAATTTATATTTAACTCAAATTACCATTATTTTTTGTAATAAAACTGTCGTCATCTATTCATTACAAAAAAGAAAAACGATCACTTTGTTCATTTTCACTTCCGATGGGTACTTTATAAATATTTTCACACTTCTAGTCATTTTGTAAACTTAAAATTTTCACCACATTTTCATCTTCATAAAAATACATTATTACTTTCTTTTAAACTATTAAAATTATCTATTTAATAATATTTATTATTAGAAATATTTTTTAAAAAATAATAAACATTAAATAAGAAATAAACAATAAAATGGCCTTAATATAAAATTATTTCTATATATAAATAATAGTAATAATGTTTAAAAACTACTATTATTACAATATTTTTTATTATTATTTTAAACTATTTTATTTATAAATAATTGGAAAAATTTCGTATTTAGTCAAATATATTATTTTAAAAAGTTAAAGCCAAAATTAAATAAAAATTTAAATTATCACTTTATAAATAAAATTAGAATCAATTTTACTAAATTAGACTTCGTCCAAAAAAAAATTATTATACTTGTTAAAAAAATATTTTAAAATTATATAAATTAAATTTTAAAAACTGTATTGGTTAGGTAATTATTGTTAAAAATGGTGATGACCATCAGACTAATATGGAATATGACAGAAGTTTAATTTGAGTTTAAAGCTTAACAAATTGCAGGATTATGTCATTGCAGGGGGTGCTTTCCTTTTGAACGAAACCTTGTAATGTTAGAACTAAAAACTTAGATGATCGTTGTAATATTTTCGTTTATTTATCAACTCAACTAAGTAAATGGCATGTAAATGACTCAACTTTATGGCAAAATATTAACACGTGTTTGATCAATTTAATTAAAATCGTTATCTCAAGGATTTGTGGATCGGGATATACTCAAATGTCTTCTTTGTCTGATAATGAGTGTAATCGAATGAGTTTCATGTTAGGTTCGTAATGTAGTACATCACAAAAACAAAAAAATAATAATGATCGTTAAATAGCAAAGTTCCAAACCATTATACTAGAACATAAGCCATTTGTTCGATCACATTTTTAACAGTTGACCGACACATTTATTTATGTGGATTAGAAAACAACAATTAGTGATAAAAAATCGAAATTAAATTAAATTAAATTTTTATCCGGATATACATACATATAAAAAACTATATACATAATAAATATTTATTTTGTACAAATAATTAGTAAAAATAAAAATGTAAATAGATGATGCATGAAACATATCTTCCAATAATTATTGTGAAACAACATAAGGAATGTGTACAATTTATGTTGTTTTGAAAATATGTTGTCAATTAAAATATTATTAATTAGTAAGATGTTGGTAAATTTACTATATTTACCGATGTTCGATAGTTTGAGAAGCCCGATATTTAAATAATATGATAAAACCCGTATACACCCCCCAGTAAATCTGACTTTATATTGAATTTTTATTAAAATTTAATTTTTATTTTATATATACATACAAATAATGGATTGTTTTATTTTTTATTTTATATTTACATTTTTTTTTTATCTATATATATATTTTAATATGTTCCTTTATTAATTAAAATAATTTAAAAGTGAATTAATTGAGTTTTTAAAAAGCAGATACATACATACATTACACCACAACGACATTGTGCCAATATTTAATTATAATTTGCTTGATTAATTCATTTTAAGATAATTTTGTGTTTTAAAAAAAAAAAATTAAATTTTTAGTTTATAAAATATAAATAAATATAATATTATATCCTTAATTAAATTGCCAAATATTAGAAACATATCACAAGTATCTTCCAATTTAACAGGAAATATTATTTTTTAATTGAATACGGTGCTATTCAGTTATAATTATAATTAATATAAATATATAAATACTGTTTATATATATATATATATATATATATATATATATATATATATATATATATATATATATATATATATATATATATATATCAAGTTTATTTTGTTTTAATATTAATTTTTAAAAAGTTATTAATTTAAAAACAATACACACAAACAATAGATATATAAAATTAAAACTATATACATTTATTTTATTTTAAATAAACATTTATTAATTAAAATACATATGAGAGGGCGTATTTGCAATATTAATTTTAAACATACAAATAATTATATTTTTTGTCTTAAAAGTTTAATTAAAAAATCAGTTTTAGTTCTTTACTATAGTAATTATAATATATCAGTGTTTAAAATTATTTTTTATTTAACGTTGGAAGTAATTTCAAATTCTTTAATTGAAATCACTATCAAATTATGCTAAAATCATTCAGTCCACTCAGAATAAAATATATCCAACCGTTCTTTAATTTGGGTGCCAGTTAAAGGCAGTGAAGAAGATCACTATCTATAAACTATGAACTTTATTTTTAATATACGAGGGCGGTCCGATTAAAATTAACAAAAAATCAACTGTGCAGAAACCGCATTTTAGTTTTGGGTTCGATTTCGACTTTTTAAATTTTATCATAATTTTTTTCTTACTACAGAACTAAATAAAAAAATTTAAATAATTAAAAAATTTATTTTAATATGTAAATCAATTACGAATTATTTATTCGATATTTTAAAAAAAGGAGGCAATAGTAGATTGTCATTGGCAACGTAACGATGGTGCAAGGTCTAAGTTTAATCTTAATGGCTTTGGAATTAGCATGAACACAATAATCGATTTTTTCCTTAAGAGTTCTAATAAATGATACCGAATCTATAGCACTTCGTACCGTAATAGTATCGAGTTTATTAATAATTGGCAGTAATTAAATTTGCATTCTTTTGGAGCAAAGCAAGTACAGTAATAACAGTGGGTTTCATAATCTTTTATAATTTCAGACATGGGATTTATTAAATTCTATCTATACTTCACATCGCGTCCCAATATCACAATTTTCCTTATGTGCTAAATTGTTGATACAATAATATTTCTAATCAGTCTTTAAAATATAATGGAAACAAACATAGTCTACTTTTGAGTGCTGTTGGTATACGGAGATTGAGCATATTGTGCAAAAGAAACGAGTTTTGCGAGTAGATTTTTTCACTTCCCTGTGAACAAACGAGACAAGTGAAAACGAACTGCAAATATAATTTCAATTGAACTTGAATATATCCGTACATTTGTTGGCTTTCCAAAAAACGATTCAATGGCCGAACGTGTGTTGAATTGTTTGGGAGAACCAATGTGTTGCATAAAGTGGCTTGGAAATTTCGTCTAGTCTCAGATCTTTTGTTAGCATCGACTTTTTTAAATTTGATGTGAAATGTGTGACCATTTGATCCATGCAATCGATGCCTGCTTTATTTGCATTATAAAACAAAATTGCTTCAGGTTTCATTACTTAACATAATTGTGTGGTGGAAAGTAAGTTCACACACTTATTCTTTTTTGGTATGTAGCTGTCAATTGAAACCAAATCGTTCTGAAATCCAAAATAAGATGAAAGAATTTGACGACAAGGATGCTTTCTCATTTAATCTGATATACATCTTTTATTCGATCGTATGGTGCTAACGAATGCGAGACCAAGTTTGACCAGTCGCTTAACTCTTTCCAACGTTGTGAAAAAATGGTCAGCAATAACTTTTGTAAAACTTTTCTTGCTATTTTGTTTTAGAATCACAAGCCCAACAAACTTGTATGTCGTATTTTGCTGGTTTAGATAGTATATATTGAGTGAATTTAGTTTTGCCACGATATGGAAACAGCTGCTCATCAATTGTAATGTTCACATGCAGGTTGTAGTTTATGGCAAGATTTTGATTCAAATAATTCCATATGTACCGAATTGGTGCGGCCTTATCGGTTTGCGAACGATATGGATGTGTTCGCCGTTTAAAATCGTTTATGAGACATAGCTGCTCTGAATATGGGGAGGCCATCTGTTTGCCACAAAACGCTAGACTCTTGCGTGTTATTGTGTGAAACACCAGTAGTCAAAAGTATTGCAATAAATGCAGCTAATTCGCATTCGGTTACATCCTTCCAAACTTTTTGTTTTTTGGAATAGAATTTTGTTCCTTGGGTCCAGCTCGAAAACGTATATCATTGTGTTGACGCACACGAACAGAAGCATAAGGTTCTTTTTTTTCCATTTTGTACCATCTTTACCATATAAATAATCACCCGTAGCATTTTGTGGTTGAGTTTCAGCCTGTATTTTCTCGTCTACATCATTATCGTCGTTTTAGTCAGCTAATGGATCGATTTCTTCACCCTCTTCAAAATAACCACCTACGCGTAGTCTAATTCACTCATTTTGAACAAGAATATAGCGCGTCTAAAATATTTTATTAGTACTAATACTTTATTAGTTGTGCGTTCAACGGTCACTAGCCGACAGAAAAAAAACAAAATGGAACATTGCGCAATAGTATGAGTATACACATTTATTTTTATCATGAAAGTAAATTACCGTTAGAATTACCATGTAACAAAAGGGAAAAATTGCATCATGCTTCATATAAAATGTATATGTGTGTGTATGAGTCTAGCCACATGAGATACGAAAGCGGTGTGTACATCAAAACTTGTACAAGTTTTTTAGTCCTGATTTTTTCATTGATCGACCGCTAATATAATTTTAGGAAGGTACACGAAATTAAAAGTAGCTAGCTCAATTAGAAATATATTTTAGTTAGAATTAAAATCGAAAAAGGTCTGGCTAGACCCACGTGCCAAACGGAGGGTTAACTTTATCGTCTTCTTCACAAAGCCGATTAAATCGCCATCTCCGACAGAGTTTAATAGTAAGATTTTCTTACTATCCGTGGTGATACAAGCTTTTAAAAAAAATATTCCTGTTACAATAACCATTCGTTTCCTTCCGAATGGAACTCTTCCCCAAATCGTGTTGTTGTGACGCTATTATGAGTATTGAAATTTCCGATATCTTCCTCACAAGTAATGTTTTCTTAATGGTTTTATCTTTCGGCATTTAATTTTACACGTCTTGGAGTTGTCGTGTCGCACGTGGTAAACTAGTATTATACATATGCTTTCATAAATATCAAATTACAAACACCACAACTTAATAGCGTATAATGTATTTATTTCAGTTGTACAAAATTTACTCCAACTATTTATTTTTATACTATTAGAATATTACATGATTAACCAAGAAATTAAATAAATTGAATAATTTTATTTCTTGTGAATATGTTTTTCTTATAAAAGACGCGGGGAGACTGCCATTTTGTTTCCTTCCTTTCTTCGTCTTTTTATTGTTTCATCCGACCTCACTTTCGCCGTACGTTTTTAACTCAACCCGTGTTGCCCGATTGTCTAAAGTAAATCGTGTAACCACATCAACCCTACGTACCAAATCGTGGTTGCAGAAGGCAGCAACAGAGTAAATAGATATTTTTTTTAACTTTTCTGGCAGATACAAAAAAAAATAAATATCATATCTAATAACTTCTATCTAATTTTGTTTTCTATTGGTTAAAAAATAATTACATCGAAAACATAATTACGTTTAAAGAAGAGAAACCTCACTGACTTTGAACGAAAACATTACATGGACCAGTTATATTCTTCGGTTGAATTTACTGTTGGACTAGTTTAAACATTAATTTGTTCGAACTTTCCAATGTTAAAATTACTTTAATTTATCACAACACTTTGATATGTTTTGAGAACCTACATATATTTGATTTAACATTTGCAACTAAAGTAGGTTACAAGAGACTAATTACAAAGTTTAGAAATTTTACAATCAGTCAAAAACTATGATTTGATAGAATTTTAGTATTAAAGTCTTCCATTTATAGAGTCCGATTTTCAATAGGTAAACTCTTTATTTTTTTGATTGCTTTCCACAATGAGTAATTAGTTGTTTGTTTCGACGACTCTTGTTCTGTTACTACTTAAATTTTTGCAACTAGGACTCTATAAGTCGGCTGATCGGATGACAATCATAACAATCGTGTATTACAAAGAAAATAATCAAAAGCGTTTACCCATTCGACATGCAATATGTTTAGAATCGAAATCATCTAACGCAAGGGGTTAATTGCTCAGATAGCTTAAATATCCCAGTACCAAGAACCAAAATATCCCAAAATATAAAAGTGATTTAGACACTGATATATATATATATATATATATATATATATATATATATATATATATATATATATATATATATATATATATATATAATTTTAATAATTATAATTAATTCATTTTATTTAATTTTTTCTTGTTTTATTCCTTTTACACACATCCACATACTACACAATTAAAATATGTAACCAGATTATAAACAAATAAATATAAATAATTAATATATTACTGTAAAAATTAAAATTATTATTAAAAAAATTATTTTTATTTTTGGAAGTATGTTTAAATTATAAAAATGTGAATTAAACGTAAAATTTAACTAAACAACAAAAAATTTAAAATATTTAATTAAAAATAAAAATTTAAGAAAATAAAAATGGAAATTGATTTTATTTCCCATTCTTAGTTGCATTCTTAGTTTGCAGGTGGTCTTGGAAACAGAAAAGATATATGTCTTTATCACGGAAACTCATTTTACTAGACAGTCAAATATTAAATTTAAATCAAGTATATAAAACCAATCACCCGGAAAACTCTGCTAAAGGAGGTAGCGTTTTTATAATTAGAAATAATATCCACCGGTCAAACAGTTGAAATACAAGCAACTACTGATAACGTCAAAGCAAAAAATAATTATGTTAGTGTTGTTAAGTTAAAGCTCTCAGAAAATGCGGTAGTGAAACCTTGTCAACTAGAAAACCAACCTACTGGCCTACAGATCAAAACAAAATACCAGACTTACAAGTAGACGAAAGTTGAGACCTAAACTCGGACCCTTCTCCTATACTTTTGACATTAAGCGAAAAAATCCTAGCATTAATAAACACACTTTTTTGGGAATACTTTAGGCAGTCCTTAGAAGAAAAAATTAACCTAAAGGTTCCATTAAAAAGCGAGGAGCAAATAGAAAACGAAGTTCAAAAATTTGTAAATGATATACAACAATCAGCCTGGGTAAGTACCCCAAAAATTAAATATAAAATAAAAGGAAACAACTAGCCTAAAGAAATTAGAGAACTCTTGGCAGAAAAAAGAAGAGCGAGAAGATTATGACAGCAAACAAGAGCTCCTCAATATAAAACTAAGTTAAACAATTTAACTCAATAGCTAAGAAGGGAAATCCAAAAAGTAAAAGATGAGATTATCCACTTTGGAAAGCAACCAAAAAAATTTAAAGACCAACAATGCATAACCCTCCAATAAGAATAGAAGGGGGGAAATGGGCTCGAAATAACGAAGATAAAGTTCAATGTTTTGCAGAACACCTCGAAAAAATATTCCAACCACATGATGATCAAACTTTAGAATCACAAATAATAACGGTGGAATCTGAAAAAGAAAGTGAAGAAATTCTATTGACTTCACCAAAAGAAGTCATGCATGAGATAAAATTCAATATAAATTCGAAAAAAGCTCCTGGTTATGATCTTATTACTACAGAATTTTTAAAAGAACTACCAAGGAAGGCTCTAATTAAACTTACTTATCTTATCAATGCAGCATTTAGAACTAAATGCAGAAGTAATAATGATATCAAAACCTGGAAAACCACCATACGAAACTTCATCTTATAGACCAATTTCGTTGTTGCCAGTTATGTCTAAACTCTGTGAGAAACTACTGATTAAAATGTTAAATCGAATTTTGTCGTCAACACTCTACAACAAGTACACAGAATAATCAATTGAGAAAGCACTTGAAGAGAAAAATGTCTGCTCCACGATATTTTTAGACGTGAAGCAAGCTTTTGACAAGGTTTGGCATGAAGGACTTCATCATAAGTTAAGAAACCTTTTACCAATGCAATTCGCTAAAATACTGGAATCATACTTGAAAGATAAATAGAATTAAATTGGCTGAAACTTATTCTGAATTGAAAGAAATAAAAGCAGGTATACCTCAGGGCAGTGTATTAGGACCAATTTTATATTTACTATACACGCATGATCTACCTGAATTAGAAAACAACACAGTGGCGAATTTTGCTGATGACACTGCAATTCTAGCTGTTGGAAAAAGCAACCAAGAATCAACACAAAAATTACAATCAGCTATCTCCGAATTTTACCAACAAACGAGTTGAGCCTATACCTGTTTCAATAAATCGAGAAATAATACCGTATGCGAACACAGCTAAGTATCTAGGCATGACCCTGAATGCTAAACTTAGATGGAAGGTCCACGTCAAAAAGAAAAATGAAGAACTAAAACTAAAATATAGAAAAATGCATTGGCTGATAGGCAGACACTCTTCTCTATCATCATACAATAAGCTGCTACTTTATAAGCAAATACTGAAACCAATATGGACTTATGGTATTGAACTTTGGGGTTGTACAAAACCCAGCAACGTCAATATCATACAAAGTCGATGCACCATGGTATGTCAGGAATAGTGATCTACTTAGAGACCTTAAAGTGGACCTCGTTCCAATTGAAATTAAAAAAAATGCAAGGAAACACGAAGAAAGACGCCAGCAACATGTGAATATAGAGGCAATTCAGAAAAGAACCAAACCCTTTGAACTGATTTAATTGTTAGAACAAACAGCGGTTTGCTGATTAAGGTCTACAATAACGATGTTGTATAAACAACAACTTACCAGCAACTGTGAAACGCCAATGGGTGAAGTCATAGATATACTTATGTTAGTAAATTAAGTCAGAAACAAATTGCTCATTAGTCCAGGAGACTAGATTGTAATAAAAAAAATAAAAAAATCTTAGTTGAAATTTCAAAAAGCTTTATAATCTACGAAGAACATCGTTTTAACTGTCAAGAGCAAGTAAAAGTATCAGCTACACCAAAGAAAAGAAAGAAAGGAAGAAGTATCGAGGTTTTCTAATACTAAAATGACAAAAACGATCATACTGAATATTATATAAATTGAGGCCGATTGCTATGTCAAGGCAAATGGAAGGGAGGTTTATCGCAGAGCAAGATCATCTTTAGAATTTTTCACCAAATCGATTAGATGTCACTGAGTGTCATAACTTTTTTTTTCTTTGCAAGACTGTTTAAAAATAGCAAATTTTATTGAGTTTTTAAATTAATACAAAAAATATTTAGAATTGTAATACTATTGTAACGGATTAGCAGGTTCAACATGTGTCCCATTCTGCATAACAATAACTTTTGAGGTCCCATCATCAATTTTAACTCGAACCAAATTATCATTATCGTTTTCTTGCCACGCGCTAAAATCGAATTTTATTAGCTCAATGCATTCAATACTTGGATTAGCGTCGGTAATCACTCGCATCACATATTTAGGCGCACCTGAAACATCATCCGAATTTATACAGATTATAGATGCCAACGTTGTCTTGTAGATTTCATTTAGTTGATTTTTTGTAAATTTTTGTGGTCCAACCGGTCGTTCATACCAATGCGAATCACCAAATTTAATTCGCATAAATTGATCGGTTATAAGGCATGTGAATAATGGGCCGATGATAGCACCATCGTAAGGTTGTTCACTAAGTCCACCGGTATAAACATCGATATCTTCACTCGAATTATAAATGCTTCGAATATCGTTAAACGAATCCGAATCGATTGCATCGGATAGTTGGTCCCACGAACTAACCGATGGTAGTTGACATTTTTTACGCCACTCATTGTACGACGGTAAACCATGATCACGACCTCTTTGTATATTAAGTGATACTAAATCTAAGCCGCATTGGTGTCCAGGCCTAGGTGCCGGATTTTGAAATAATTTTTCTGACAGTTCATTTGTAAAATATGGATCCGATCGGGCTAGTGGAGTACCCATAGCACCGACTAATGCATCGTCAACACCATTGCGACCATACAGAGAATACGGATTGAAAAGCATTTTATGTAGTTCGATACCATTTGTGTCGTTCACATTTCGTGTAGCTTTCATTAATCCCTAAAATAAGATAAATGTTAAGTTACCGATCAATAAATCCATTAACGATTTCACACTACTTACTGGGAGTAGTGTGTGTGCAAATCTAAAGGCTGCTGTTGCAAAATGATTAGCAATATTTGGTTCGATAGTCGGATCATACAAATCATCAATCATATCAATCGCACCGTCGAAAGGCGATAAGTTTAGTTGAGCCGTTAAATTTTTACCCAACACAATCGGTAAAAATTCATTGTACGTAATATGTTGCATTTGAGCAGCTAAAATTTTTCTCGCTTCCTGAAAAAGTTTTTCGTCATCCCAATTCGGATTGACCGATTGCAAATTAGCTGCCAAATAGTTATGGTGTCGTGCCCAAATTAAATGCATCGAGGTGAGATGCAGATTTTCGTTTGATCGTGTGTCTCCCGATTCGAAGCAATAATGTCCTTTTTTATTCATTTCCACCTCGTTACAACCGTCATTAGGATCTTCAGATAATGGAAGTAGTGTACGATTATCGGGTGTTATAAACATACGAAGTGTTCCATTTATACCAGTCCTTAACGAATTTATACGTTCATCATTATTTCCGTATACGACGGATCCATCGATAAATGAAGTCGCTTGATTAAGTTGTTCACGTGGACCAAATCGGCCGGTTGGCGCTGGAGCAGATCGTATAAAATTCATACAGGTTACATTGTATTGATCAAAATATGGATCACCTTTGCTGAGCACGACAGGAAAACATTCTGGATGTAGTTCACCAGTTACGTCACAGCACTCAATGGGTTTGCCACCTTCACCTAAAAAACAACGGTATATTTGATAATGGAAAATATGTTAAAAAAAAAATATTTTTACCTTGATTGCCAGCCGTCGCTGTAATATCATGATCCAAAAATTGGCCCCACACTGCCAACATAACGGTAAAGTTTGGATCTGTTGCGTACGACGGTCGATGAATATCAATTGAAATTTGTCGTGCTGTAGGCAACTCTCCACCATTGCTAGCTAACCGTGGCGATGATACACCATCACCATAGTCTGGATATAAAGCTCTAAAAGATAAAATTACGTAGTAAAATTACGAAATGCAGTCAAATGTTGATTTATACCTTCTAAATGGCGTCATCGCAACACCGTACTGATCTGGAAAATTCATATTATTACAGGTACCATTTGCCATCCGATATCTTAAATTAAAATCACATTTTACTAATGCCGCTGTTTGATTGAAACTTATTTCCGGGCCTTTACCAATCGTCCATCGTGATGTAGGTTTCGTATTGTTAGGCAATCTGAAGACGAATACAAAGTATACGTAGTTTAATGAACTCTCTCATGTATATAAAAAATAATTTAGTTTACCGATTCCGAATACTGCGTGTGGCATGATCTTCGACATAACCACGTTTTGATACGATACGAGCTTCACGTGATGTCGAAACAGCACGCTGATGTTTAAACGATGGACTATTAACGGCTGGTGATGGCATATTTTCTTCATAAATTTCACGATCGCCCAGCGCTCGTTCACCATCAGCGATTGCAAATATTTGTTCAGTTCGTGTTAAATCTGGTCCTTTCCATTCCTGAAGTTCTTCGTCTAAAATGTATATATAGACACAGTATATTATGGTTTAGACAAAATAAAGCGATTTTAAATATATTTACCAGGCAATGGCCAAGTTTGTAAAGTGAACAAGTTGAAAATCGATGTATTCGTTTCGTTTGTATCATTCGATAAATCAAATGGAAGCGTGATATTTATTAGAATTTCACTACTGTTTTTGGCCGGAACTATGTCGTCGTGTGTCATTGAATACGATAGCATTATGACGAGGGCAATTAAAATAACAGCTCTGAATATTGGGAGAAGGAAAAACATTTTTGAAGTTACGAATATCGCAATTTGATATAACTTATATATAACTTACATGAAAGCAGAACAGACGCATACTTGCAATTGTTTTACATGACGGCGTCTTACTCGCTGCGGAAATATGTATAATGGTTCTGATGTTGTTCTCATTTCTGGTATTGGCGATTGTGATGTTAAAGGTGTTCGTTCATTTGCCATTGTGATGTATTATGCTGAAATGCAACCGAATTTAGTTAATTCTGATATTTGCGAAATTTTTAAATCTATCTGTATGTCAATTACTAAACCGAACGATGGCATCCAACAAGAGTCAGTAAACATTAAATATAACGGTTAAAAGCGACTACTTAAAGAAATCAAATCACTTTATCCTTCGAGAACCCATCGTCACTAAATAGTGGCTCTGTTCTTAGAAATTACTTAAAAAAATACCACCCATAATGTTTCTATATAATCTGAGATCTGTTGTCCTTTTAGGCAACCAGTTTACGTTTTGTCAACTTTGAACATTTCAGTGATAAAATTGACTTTTCCAGTGGTTCTACCTACCTGAAAGACTGCAGTCATAGAGAAGGTAAATTTGGCTTTACAATCGAAAAAGTACCGATTGACCACTTTGCTCCCGAAGGACCTCGATGGCTAAAAAGAGGAGACCATGTGTCATAATACCACAAATTGTTTTTTAGTAGAGGTGATCTTTGCAAAGTGTTGGTTTTCTTCTATGATCCCAGGAGAGACCACAAAGGCTCAGAGGTGATTAGCCAACTTTTGGTAATCATTTCAAAAGAAGCGTAAATAGTAGAATGTTGAAATCTTGAGAGTGTAGCACGACACTGACGATGACTATATTATGTGCTACATTATAGTTATTTCCAGAGGCAAAACACCTATGAAAATCATGGGCGGAAATAAAAGCAATAGCCCCAAATAGAGTAAGATGGGTCAGAATAGTGGACACCCTATATGCTCCTAAATTGGAGATAAAGGAAAAAAAATCTCCGAAAATTACTTTGCACTTAAAAATGATGAAGGGCTATCATCAGACCATTCTCCAGTTTTAATGACAATAAATTGTCTAACAAATAACAAAACAAACTAGGTATACTTTCAGCGTCGAGTCGAAGAACGCGTGAATCTACAGGTGCAGTTCTCGAATGACTACATGATAGAATAAGAGCTGGAAAGCCTCATTGAAAATGTACAAAAACGGTCTGAGAAAATATTCCTACTCAATAAGAATATTACAAATAAGTATAAACTACCTGTAACAATATAATAGTATAATAGTATAACAATAGAATACTACAATAATATAACACATGTAACAACATTATAATAGTAATAGAAATAACCCATGTAAACACTACAAGCAACATGAAGTTACGAAATGGAATAAATTAGTTTTTAGAATAACGTCAATACATAAAGACGTGTCTTTTATTTACCCTCGTCACATGGTGTCAGAAGATGGCGAATGAAAAGAAAATTAATTAAGGTGTTGTGTAAAAAGTAAAAAAAAAAGTAACAAAGAATTAAAAAATCATTACATTTAAACCAAAATAAGTGAGTAATAACAAATATTAAACGCCGATGATTATCAATACCATCAATATTTCGAGATTATAAAACTCAAACCACGATGATAAACAACATCATCGAAAATTAAATTTACAAAACGTGTTTGAAAAACAATCAAAGCACATATAAAACAAAAAATATCTAAAGAGAGTAGATAAGAGACATCGATGATAAATAACATCATCAAAAATCGAAAATAAGAAATAACATAAAAATAAAACTCAGTTTATAAAAAAAAAAAAAAAAAAAAAAAAAAGAAACATTGAGGTTAGAAATCAACCAGTGCCACATCATACAACAAAATGGACGGGTTAAAACCACCAAAACAATTGATCATCAACGACAACGTAGAAAATGAATGGAAAAACTGGCTGAAACAATTCAATTACTATACAATAGCATCAGGATTGGACAAAAAAGAAGAAAAAATTAAAGTCGCAACTCTGATGACCTGCATCGGCACCGAAGCAAACAAGATAGCAGATACTCTAAATATTGAAGAGAACGACGATTTAAACAAGGTAACAAATAAGTTCACCGAATATTTCACACCGAGAATTAATTATTCATATGAGCGATTTGTGCTCAATAATTTAAGGCAAGAAACGGGTGAAAGATTCGACGAATTTCTAACTAAATGTAGGTTACAGTTAAATAGATGTAATTTAATAAAAATAACCCCAGATGATATCTTGAAAGACAAGATAATAATGGGTATATCAAAAAACGACCTGCGACAGAGACTGTTGTCAGACGACAAGTTAACCCTTAGCGATGTCATTAGTAAATGTAAAACTGATGAAATCACACTTCAACAAGTGCAATCGTTTAAAAACGAAACGATACATTTAGTCAGAAATAAAAAACCCAGCGTAGATAAACAAAGTAATACTTTTTCTTGCAATAGGTGTAAAACTACGCATGGCCCCAAAAGCTGTCCAGCTTTCGGCAAAGTGTGTGAGTTATGCAAGAAAAAGGGACACCTAGGCATAGCTTGTAGAAGTAAAAACAAAAAAGTTACTCATGATAAATATAATAGTAAATATAGCAAAGGTAGTAAACGAATAAGTTGTCTAACAGAGGAAAACAACTCCGATACGATGAATTATGGGTCATTGGAAGCGTTAAATCTCACTGTGCTTACAGTTGATGAGGGCACAGACGATGGTTGGTACGAAGACATAATAATAAACAAAGTTACTGTTAGATGCAAAATAGATACGGGTGCCATGTGCAATGTATTAGACAAGACATTAACAGACAAACTCGGGTTAGAAATAGACACATCCAACACAAGAAATCTAGAAGCGTTCGGAGGAAGTCTAATCAAAGTAATTGGCGAAACCAAAATTAGTTGCACAATTAGGAATAAAAATCATATAGTCAAGTTCAAGATCATTAACGATGAAGGAATCCCAATAATTGGCCTTCATACCGCAAATGAGTTAAAATTGGTCAAAAGAATAGATGGGAATGACAAAGAACAGTCAAACAAAATATGTCAAATAAAAGACGACATCTTTAGAGGTGTAGGTAAAGTAAACCACTTCACCTATGACATAGATTTAATTCCAAATCCCAAATTCGAAATATCACCTCCACGTAGGATAGCATACTCGATCAGGGAAGACGTTAAAAAGCAGCTAGACAAAATGGTAGAATGGGGAATAATTAGGAGAATATCAGAACCAACACCAGTCGTCTCACCATTAGTGGCAGTAAAACAAAAAGGAAAATTAAGGATATGTATTGATCCATCTAATTTAAATAAAAACTTGCTCAGACGTCATTATCCGTTGAGAACTATAGATGAGATAGCGACAAATATAAAAGAATCAAAATATTTCACATTGTTAGACTGCCTTAAAGGATTCTGGCAAATCCCAGTTTCCAAAAGGACAGAAAAATATTTGGCCTTCGCTACACCCTGGGGCAGGTATACTTGCTGTCGACTGCCATTTGGACTTGCATCAGCTCCGGAAGTATTTCAGGAACTGATGTCCGGGCTTTTTGAAGGAAGAGAAAAAGTAGAAGTGTCAATGGATGACATTCTTATCCATGACTCTACACTCGAAGGGTGCCAAGCAAAAACGGAAGAAGTAATCCAAATCATGAGGAAATCGGGGTTTAAACTGAATAAAGAAAAATGTCTATTCAACGTAACTTCGGTCAAATTCTTGGGGCATAAGATTTCAGGAAAGGGTTTACAAATTGACGAAGACAAAATATCGGCAATAACAAACATTAAAATACCGACAAACGTGAAACAAGTGCAAAGACTAATGGGTATGATTAATTACGTCGCAAAATTTATCCCACAATGCTCCGAGGTAACAGCGCCAATCAGAGAACTTCTAAAGAAAAATACGGAGTTTCATTGGGACTTCGATCAGCAAAACGCATTTAAAAATATAAAAACCTTATTAAAAAGTACGCCAGTGTTGAAATATTACGACACTAACAAAAAGGTGAAACTATCAGTAGATGCGAGCAAATCAGCATTGGGAGCGGTTCTTTTACAGGATGAACAACCAATTGCTTACGCGTCAAGGTCATTAAGCAAAACGGAATCAGGGTATCCGCAAATTGAAAAAGAGGCTACGGCAATTAGATTCGGATGTAAAAAATTCCATACTTACATATATGGAAAGCAGTTGGAAGTTGAAACAGACCACAAACCCCTGGAGACGATATGTAAAAAACCGATAGGATCAGCACCACCGAGACTACAAAGAATTTTATTCGAAATAAGCCAATATAACCCAAAAGTGGTTTATAAAAAGGGTAAAGACATACCAATACCAGACTTATTGAGTAGAGATGTAGATAATCCACCATATGAAGATGAGGATGAACAACTCGAAATACACTTGCTAGTACCAATGACCGTAAACGCGGCAGAATTAATGATTCAAGACTACGAGAAAGAGTCGTACTATACAACATTAAGATCATACATAATGAATGGATGGCCGAAGGACGAACGAGTAATTCCAAACGAGATAAAACACTTCGGAAAGTTTCAAGACGAACTTTCGGTATACAATAAAATCATATTCAAGGGGCATAAGATAATAACTCCAAAAGGACAAATTCAAAAAATTATAACTCAAGCTCACGCCGGTCACCTAGGACAGCAGTCAACAATCAGACTTATAAGACAAAGTTTTTACTGGAAAAACTTGGATAAGGACGTGATTGATTACATAGAAAAATGTTCAGTCTGCGAACAAACCCAGAGGAATAAAATCAAAGAACCAATAACAATGAAAACAATACCAGAGTTACCATTCCAAATAGTTGGTACAGATTTATTTTCATATAATTCAAATACATACATTGTCATAGTAGATAGCTACTCAGGATATATAGATTTTAGCAAAGTCAATTCACTGGATTCCAAAGAAATAATAAAAAAACTTCAGAAATGGTTTTCGGTTCACGGTTGTCCTGAAATAGTAGAGTCGGATAACGGCCCGCAGTTCTCAGCACGAGAATTCAGACAATTTTCAAAAGACTGGAATTTCGAGCACAGAACGTCCAGCCCGCTATTCCCTAGATCAAACGGATTAGCCGAAAGAGCAGTTCAGACAGTAAAATTGTTACTAAAAAAATGTGAAAAGGACAAATCAAATCCGTATATGGCAATGCTCAATCTACGAAACACACCAAAATCAGGTGACTTAGGTTCACCCAATCAAAGATTAATCAGCCGAATTACAAGATCAACATTACCAATACCCAAAAAACAACTAGTACCAAAAACTGAAAATCAGGTAGCTGCCCAACTAAAGACAGCCAGAAACAAACAAAAAATGTACGCCGATAAAAGCACGAAAGAAGCAACACCAATCGAGTTAAATGATAGAATCAGAATGCAAATAAAACCAAGAGAATGGGTAGGTGGACGTGCAATACAATACGCAAATGCGCCAAAGTCGATACTCGTCCAAACGGACGACAACAAAGTTTACAGGCGAAACTATCATCACATACAAAAGACTAAGGCGGAAATACCAGTACAGCAAAAATCATTACATTATGACGACAGATTAAAACCAAACATCGTCGGTGAACACATCAATGAAGGAGTGTGTGACGGCGAGATTCAGGTGACTCAGTCGGGAATGTCGGCTAGTGAAGGAAACTGCAGGTTTGATCCAAACGTGCGACAGTCCAGATATGGTCGCATAATCAGACCGATAGAGCGCTTAAACTTATAAAACATAACTTTCGATTAAGACGATATAAGTTATACCTCAAATTTAAAGTTGAGGTTCATGAATTAACGTGTACTAACTTAGTGCTTATGCATTATTATGTTTATTATGAGTGAATTTATTAGTAACCTAAGATTGAAATTCGGTTAATGTAAAATAATTATAAGTTATAAGTTTATAAATAAAAAAAAAAAAAAAAAAAAAAAAAAAAAAAAAAAAAAAAAAAAAAACGAAAGATGTAACAATATAATAGTATAATAGTATAACAATAGAATACTACAATAATATAACACATGTAACAACATTATAATAGTAATAGAAATAACCCATGTAAACACTACAAGCAACATGAAGTTACGAAATGGAATAAATTAGTTTTTAGAATAACGTCAATACATAAAGACGTGTCTTTTATTTACCCTCGTCACACTACCCAGTTGAAGTGAGAGAGTTGGTTAACAAAAAAGAACATCTCGTAAGACTTGGCAGAGAACTAGAGCCGCTGAAGATAAAACAATCCTAAGCAACTTGTGCAACAAACTTAAACTACTAATAAACAAGATTAAGAATGAGACAGTTGTTAGCTTCTTAGTATCTTGACAGGCAAACCTTACATGGACTATTTCCTGAAGGCCACCAAAGGCTCCTAGTTACGACTTGATAATGCCGCAAATAATCAAACCCTACCAGAAAAAACACTAGGAAAACTACAGCACATAATAAATGCAATTTTTAGACAAAGTTCTGTTCCGAGACAGTGGAAAGTAGCAGAAATCATCCGAATGAGAAATGACAATTCCGGATGAGAATACTTAAAACTAAAGAAAATATTGGCAGGGATCCTACAAGGTAGTGTTCTGAGTCCTGTTTTATAGCTACTGTTTACAAATGATCTACCAAAAGAACGTTAGTTGGTGACACAGCTGTTATGATTACTATAATACTACACAGTTAAAAATCTTCTGTTTAAATGGAATAGAAGCCTTGTATTAAACTTTATACAATACAATATTCTATTATAATTTAATGCAAACCACCGATAAACAATAGTTTAATACAATACTATTAAAAAATAATGATATTGCATTAAATATTATTGTTAAAAAATGAGTGCAGCGGTAAATCCATTATTTTACTCTTATTTTTACTCATTTTTACTCAATTTTACTCTCATCGACAGTTATCATAAACAAAAAAAATTATAATATGTACTTTTTATATAATATGTATAGGATAGCTATATATTTTTTGTTTCGTTTCTCGATCGGTAAATTTTTATATTCTCGACTTATCCTGAATATTTCATTTATATTTGTGTAGCGTTTAGTGCAGATTCATTTTAAAATGATATTTTTTGTTTTTTTTTTTAAATTAAGAGAAAAGTAAAGATATTTAGGTTTGTGGTAAAAAAAAAATATAATATGTGGTCGTCAATCGTTTTATTTATTTTAATTTAATCGTTTAGTTTAAAAATGGCCGATTTAAATAAATTACAATTTTTTAAAAGTGAAAAATACGTATTTAAACTAATAAAAATTATTAAACATAGTGATAGCGAGTTTAAATATAAAGATTTCGTAATTTCAGGTAAGTTGCACGTTTAATTTGTTGATTATATAGTTTTTAATATGTAATATTAGAAGTATTAGTTTTTAATATGTAATACTGGAAGTATTAGTTTTTATTGTACTAAGGTCACATGGCAGTTTCTAGTGATTTTATTGGCTTATTTACTTAATAGAATTAGTACTAAAAATTTAACACTTAAATTAATTTATTAAATAAAAATTATAAAAAATTTTGATATTATAGTTCTTACTAAATATACTAACTTAAGTTTTTTTTTAAACATAAATATTTTAGATGACATATCTCATTTTGTGGATTGCGATGAAACGCTTGTTCCAGCCGATATGTTTATAGGAATAATAAAACAATTATACTCATCCATAATTTCACCTGAATATTGTATTAAAATAGAACCTACATCAGCTTTACAAAGGAGTGGTACTAATAATTCTTAAAAATTAATAGAAACAAGTTGCCAACTTATAATAATAATTTGATTAATTTTAATTTTTAATCAAATAAAACAATAAAAATATATTATAAACAATGATATCTATTGAAAAATAAAAACCAATTTTATAAAAATACAAAACAATATTGCATTATTACTTTTAAATAGAGGCTGCATTTGAATATAATGGTTTCATCCATTATACTAATAAAATGGTGGCACCATTGAAAGTTAATAGAAACAAAAACACACAGTTTAATAGATCTTGTTTTAAAAAAAACTAATGGTGTCTGTATTAAAATCTAATAATTCAAAATTGATATTTTTTAATACAACTTGCATTAAAAAAATGTAATGATTTTCTTCTATTAAAATGTAATAGAAAATTGCGTTGGACTTATATACAATAGAAGTAGTATTGTATTTTCGTAATTTTTTTTTACTGTGTAGTATTGTTGAGTCAACACGAAAACTTCAAAATGCCATTAATGTAGTGAATAACTGGACCAAAAACTGGAAAATGGCAGTAAACGAATGAAAATCAAATCAAAAAACGAATTTGCAACATCCCATATTCTGATAACGCTAAGTATGTCGGTACTACGCTAGAAACTAAGCCCAGGTGGAAAATTCAGAAAAACGCACTGACTTATTAAAAGAAACTCTAAAATGACAACCCTCCCTCTAACCTGTCCCTCTATTGGGACTAAAACATATATGGAATACGTCAGCGGTGAAATTCAAAAATTTGCAAGGAGTCATGTGCTCCGACTCATGTGCAGGACCTCGATGGCTAAAAAGAGGAGACCATGTGTCCTAAGACCACAAATTGTTTCATAGTAGAGGTGATCTTTGCAAAGTGTTGATTTTCTTCTATGATCCCAGGAGAGACCACAAAGGCTCACAGGTGATTAGCCAACTTTTGGTAATCATTGCAAAAGAAGCGTTAATAGTAGAATGTTGAAATCTTGAGAGTGTAGCACTGACGAAGACTATATTATGTGCTACATTATAGTTATTTCAATTTTTCGTATGATACAAATCATAAAAAAAATATCGCTAAAGGTAGGAAAACCTACAAAATGTATATGCGGTAATCAATATTTTATCTTTTCTTGGTTTTGTAATTTAATTCTCGACACAATATAACTGAATTGACCAACACTAATCCATCGAATAAATTCTTAGCGATATGCTCTTATCCCGGAAAATTTACATATTTATTACACAGAACACATCAAAACATATAAATTCAGGCTTCAGTTCAATAACTTTTGAATAACATCAAAATCATATGTTGAAGGTTGGGTAGCCTTACAAATGCAAGAATATTGATTCTCATACGGTGAATATGTTTTTTGAGAACTTTGATACAATAACACTTTACGCATTAGAACTTTAAAAAATTTTTGTTTATTTTACACACGAATCCATCACTAGTTTTAAGATAAGATCTTTATATAATGTAAGATTACATCATGAAGTTACGAAAATACCTTTACATCACATTACATTTTTGGAGAATCAAAAATACTATACTAAATCGGTTAAGCCACTGTCCAATCGATTAGGCTAATATCAAACGCATTTGTTTGGCTGCCTGACGACATACAACATGCACACATACACAATCAGGCCAAAAATTTCGCAACAGACACGGTAACGACTGATTGCCGTTTCGTATTAGACACGGTATTGTTTGATTACCGTTTTTAAATACTGTAAGGCATTTCTATATATACTATCCTTAACTAATAAAACTTTATATGGTTACATACCATAAACTATATTAAAAATTAAACTGTTATCACTGGTAATTTACCACAATTATTTTTATTAAGATGTAATTACACAACTATCGCTGCGAAGTGACTAACAGTAAGAAAATTTAATTTTAGTTTAAAATTTAAGTCAAATAATATTATAAATCTAAATGGAAATATGATACGATTTTCTTCTTATTCTTTGTAAAATAAATAAAATTTACAGGTGGAAGTAGAAAATCGTTATACCTTTATTATTAAAGTGAACGCGACGAGTATTAGGGTTGATAACAATCTATGTGCCTTAGACCGAGCAGTCGTATTTCCTAATCTCTAATTTCGGATATTTTTTTCACACTTATGATTCCACACACGTGGAAAAGGTGTACGTTAAATTGGTGAAAGTGATAAACCGTTATTTAATTCTAGAGCACAATTTATTAGTAGAAGACATCGTTTATTAACAGTCACGGAAATATTAAATCAAAATCCAGAGCGGACGAATTCTTTTAGTGATGTGGGCAGAATTTTACATAATCGAAAATCAAGTGTTAGTTCTCGTCAATCTGCATGCAGAACAATCATGATACTAGCAAATGTAAGTGCGGCAAAGAGAAATTCTACTACAAAGTACAAACAATTTAAAATTAATTCGGGAGCAGGTTTTACTGTGATTCCGAAGGATGCTTCTGAAAGGCTTAATATTTACGCCCCGTGGAGTGACAGTTATCAAGGCAAGATACATGAATAAACTTAGAGAACTTAGAGAACTTAGAGAACAAATGGAAATAGGCAGTCTTGAACAGGAGAGCATAATAACGAAAATCTAATCTTTTAATTCAGAGTTCAGATTACAGTGAGTGCTTCTCGCGTTTAAATGCTTGTTTTGATGAAGAATTAAAAATAGAGGACGAACCTATGCAAATAGCTAATGTTTCTATTGAACCAAAAAAAACAAGATCTATAGAATAGCAACAATCTATACAGCTCACCCAGATATAACCCAAAAAAATTAAGACTATACATCAAACTTCTTAAATTGCTCGGTATAGTAAATGCGACTTTCACTACATTAAAAAGCCAACTTACTGGTCTATGAACCCAAATAAAGTTCCTGACCTTCTCGACTTCTATATATCAAGGGAGTATCTCCGAAAATCTCTGGTAGAGACGACACACATGAACAAGGTATGGACATACTAACAACAAATAAAGCAAAGAAAGCATTGATGGAATGGCAACCAGTTAAGAGCAGAATTATAGTGGCAAGGTTCCATTCAAAAATAAGAAACACAACTATCATTCAGTGCTATGCCCCAACAGAAGATGCAGAAGATACAACAAAAGATAAGTTGTACGAGCAGTTACAAGCCACAATAGCAAGAACGCACAGAAATGACGTCAAAATCATACAAGGAGATTTCAATGCAAAAATTGGTACAGACAACATCAACCTAACCATTATTATGGGAAGAAATGCATTACACTCTGTGCGAAATAACAATGGAAAAAGACTTGTCGACTTCTGTAGCACAAATCAACTGTTCATAGGCGGCAGTAGGTTTCCACACAAAAATATACATAAATACACATGGACATCACCGGATGTCAGAACTAAAAATCAGATAGATCATTTAATGATCAATAAGAAATTCCTCACATCACTACAAGATGTAAGAACAATGAGGGGCGCAGATGTACACAGCGATCATCAACTGGTAATAGCACAATTCAAGTTCAAGCCAGCAGCTGTAAAACATTCGAAGACAAATAGGAGGAAATTTAACACAAATAGATTGAGAGATAATGAAACAAGAAACACTTTCAATAAAACGCTCCAACTCAATCTCCAGTCTGAAGCCACCCGTATAGAAGAAAGATGAAACCAAGCAAAAGAAACATACATTAAAACTGCCACGGGCGTACTCGGCTACAGAGAATACAATCGGAAACCTTGGATCAGTGATGATACATGGCAGAAAGTTGAGGAACGCCGTCAATTTAATTTGCAAATGTGTCAACATAACACGGAAGAAGTGAAACGTTGATAAGATGGCAAGGAATGATCGAAGAAAATATACAGAAAGCATTCTGAAAGCTGCTGAAGAGGCAGCAGCAATTCAAAATATGCGGGCGCTACACCAGTGTGTAAGAAAGGGCACTGGTAAAATTACAAATATACCACCTATAAGAGACGCTAATGGTCAAGTACTAACAACAGATGAAGCGCAGTTAAAGAGATGGAAGGAATATTTCGAAGAGGACATCGTCGCCGACCCCGAAAATCTCCAGTCATCAACTGACATCAATAACGAAACTAGCAACACCCATCCACCAACGGAACGGGAACTTAACGATGTCATTAATAGACTGAAGAATAATAAGGCCGCTGGAACAGACAATATAACCGACGAAATATTCAAAGGAGATTCATCTACAACTGCAAGCATATTAACACCAATAATCCAAGAAATCTGGAATTCTGGGAGAGTTCCACTGAAATGGAAAGAAGGCTTGAAAATTACGATACCCAAGAAAGGTGACCTAAGAGAATGTAGGAACTGGCGAGGTATCTCCCTCCTCAACACAACAATAAAGGTACTGGCAATGATCATCCTTGACAGAATCTCACCTACGATCAATGCAAAATTAAGAAACGAACAAGTTGCACTGATCACATCAACCCAATCCGTATCATCACTGAGCAATCCAATGAATGGAATTTACCATTGTATATGCTCTTCATCGATTTCGAATGCGCATTCGATAAACAGGAACGCAATATGGCAGACACTTTGTGAAATGGGCATCCCAAAGAAATTAATTGAACTCATACAAGAAATGTATCGGGATACTGGGAACCAAATTCAATACAATAGCAAACAAAGTGAGACATACTACAACACTTGAGGAGTAAGGCAAGGTTGCGTACTCTCACCAATGCTGTTCCTAATCGTATTAGACAGTGTAATGCGGAAACTAGATAACAAGTCCCCTAATGGCATTCAATGAGGGTTAACTGGTAAACTCATTGATTTGCACTATGCAGACGACATATGCTTGCTCACACACAAACACTTCGACATGCAGCAGAAAGTGCAACAGCTATCAGATCTAGCTAATGAAGTTGGTCTCAAAATTAATATCAAAAAAACCAAGGCGATGAGACTCAACACAAATATAACCACACCGATGCACATCAACAATATACAAATTGAAGATGTAAATGAATTCGTATACCTTGGTTGCACAGTAACGAAAACAGGAGGAACAGAAGAAGACATACACAAACGTATAAATAAAGCCAGATATTCATTCAACATGCTACACAAAGTCTGGAATACTTCAGACCTATCGCGGTCTATCGCTCAAGACCAAGATACGAATGTTCAACTCATGTGTGAAATCGATACTACTGTATGGGTGTGAGACATGGAAGCATACAAGAAAAATCATACAGAAGCTACAGGTATTCGTAAACAAATGCCTTCGACGAATACTTGTGCTTCTGGCCTAACACGATTAGTAACATCAATCTGCACATAACAACATGTCAGTCAGACTTTGAAACCGAAATAAAGCGACGAAAATGGAGATGGATTGGCCACACACTGAGGAAGGCATCAAGTGATATAACGAGGATGTCATTAGACTGGAATCCACAAGGAAAAAGAAAGGTTGGAAGGCCAGCAATGACATGGAAGAGAACGATGCTGGCAGAGGCGAAACACTTAGGAAAATCATGGGTGGAAATAAAAGCCCCAAATAGAGTAAAATGGCTCAGAATAGTGGATGCCCTATGCTCCTAAATTGGAGATAAAGGAAAAAAAAATCTCCGAAAATTACTTTGCACTTAAAAATGATGAAGGGCTATCATCAGACTATTCTCCAGTTTAAATGACAATAAGTTGTCTAACGAATAACAAAACAAACATGGAATACTTTCGGAATCTAGTCGAAGAACGCGTGAATCTACAGGTGCAGTTCTCGGGACATGGACTATTTCCTGAAGGCCACCAAAGGCTCCTAGTTACGACTTGATAATGCCGCAAATAATCAAACCCTACCAGAAAAAACACTAGGAAAACTACAGCACATAATAAATGCAATTTTTAGACAAAGTTCTGTTCCGAGACAGTGGAAAGTAGCAGAAATCATCCGAATGAGAAATGACAATTCCGGATGAGAATACTTAAAACTAAAGAAAATATTGGCAGGGATCCTACAAGGTAGTGTTCCGGGTCCTGTTTTATAGCTACTGTTTACAAATGATCTACCAAAAGAACGTTAGTTGGTGACACAGCTGTTATGATTACTATAATACTAGTATTGTTGAGTCAACACGAAAACTTCAAAATGCCATTAATGTAGTGAATAACTGGACCAAAAACTGGAGAATGACAGTAAACGAATGAAAATCAAATCAAAAAACGAATTCGCAACATTCCATATTCTGATAACGCTAAGTATGTCGGTACTACGCTAGAAACTAAGCCCAGGTGGGAAATTCTAAAATGACAACGCACCAAAAACTACTGTTAAAAAAGATTTGTTGCCACACGCGGCCTTCCCAAGAAAATAATCTCCGATAATGGCACTAATTTTGTCGGTGCTAACTCAGAATTACACGAGTTGTTTGAACTTCTGCAAGGCTCCAACCTAAATTCCGAAATTCAACTTATGTGTCAAAGAGATAAGATTGAGTGGTCATTTGCTCCGCCCGGTTCACCTCACTTTAGTGGACTATATGAAGCGGCAGTAAAGTCTGGTCAGCCACTAAAATCAATACCAGAATCAGGATCGTTAAGCCCAAATTTAGATCATCTTACTCATTGGGATCTCATCAAGGGTATATTTCAAAACTTTTGGTCTCGTTGGTCCAAGGAATACATCCAAGAGCTTCAATATCGACACCGCTGGACTACGGAAGTACCGAACATTAAAATTGGTACAATAGTCATCATCAAAGAAAATGATATTCCGTCGCTTAAATGGAAATTGGGTAAGATTGTTGATACACATCCTGGGGCTGATGGTCTCGTCCGCGTTGTAACCATTAAAACTGCGAGTGGAGAAGTCAAACGCGCTGTCACAAAAATTGCTTCATTACCGATTGATCTTGAAAAATCAAAAAATCAACGCGGGGAGGATGTTAACGCTCCACAACTAGCAATATAATTGCAATATGCAAGGGCTGAGATGGTGTTAAATGTATGCGTAGAACCGGTTTGTTTTTGTTTGTTATTATCATGTAGTTTTTTCTAATAAAAAATTTAGTATTATTCGAAATAAAAAGGCGAGCTAAATTAAAATTATAAAAATAAAATTAAATCAAAATTGTTAAATATTTTAAAAGGAAAAAAATAAATTAATAAATTAACAAATTTCTTCAACCTGAGAGGAAAAAGCTTCTCTCAACAATTAACAGTGCTAAAGTTATAGAAGTTAGTGATATGAAGTTAGTGATATGAAGTTATGGACATTACATCAATTGTCAAAAGTTGCAGTTCAAAAGTTAAGAATTCATAAATTTTGGAATTTCAAAAATTCATTGCACGGTAAGTTCAATCTTTCAAGCATAAGTTAAAAGTCATGAAAAGCAAAAGTGGCTCCATTTACGATAGGATTCATAAAATTCTATTAAGATAACGTGCCACACCTTTGAATAATGGCAGAAGTCTAGCATACAATTTGTGGAAAGTACGTATCAAACTTGCTGTTTTCGATCAGTAGATCACACAAACATCAAAGCCATTCAGAACATAAAGGTCAAGCGCTAATTTAGCGTGGGAGACAGAGTAATATCTCGCAACTATAAATATAGGTCATGAAAAATTATGGTATGGGTGGTGCACAAATTTGTTTGGCTACTCTTACATAGTGAGTAAAGCAATTGATAAATCAATTGAAATCTACGAAAAGTGGAACTATTCCGAGTCAACTACCAAGATTATATTTTTTTATGTTGCCAGTTCAAAATCCAGTTCCTCCAGAATATCATCAATCAAAACGAAAGATAACCCAACAAATTTAAAACGACAGAACGGAAGAATCGACAAACGTAGAAAGATTTAATGGAAATAATCCTCCGATAAAGGAAATTGTAGGAAACTACCAAAGAGTCAAAGTTGAGAAAAAGCTATTGGGAATTTCTGCAATTAGCTCCGGTGTCCACGAATTTGATTTAAATTTGGCGCACTTTGGCAGGCGGATATCCCGATCTCGGTGACGATACTCCTCGGGGTAAAGAACGACTTCTGGTTCGACTACGCCTAGATTTTATTCCTCTGATTGCTTAGAACAGTATACAGTACAAGCTTGGGATCAAAACCATGGAACCTGATTTTTGATACGGTGCAGGCCAATGGTTGTAATATAGTTTTAGTTAATTGTGACGCGATCGTTTAGTAAAACGACAAATATTTAAAAGGAAATACGTTATCTGAAATATTTACACACTTACAATTTTTTATATGTGATTATGTTATGACTTATAATCACTGAACTCTATGCAGGAGTGATATCGTTTTTTTTTTTTTTTTTTTTAAATAAAATTTCATTTGTTACAGACTCGAGCTTAATCAGTATAGTATAAGCTGTGGTTCAAGTTGCATTAATATGAAATCACTATTAATAGTATTTTGTTTAATAGTGGTGAATAGTGAACAAATTTATGACACCTACAATTATGATATAAAAACCGCAGTAACACCGCTACGCTACGACATTCATTTGGCATTGGATAATGATCCAAACGATTTTAAATATTACAATGGTACCATACGAATACAGCTACTCTCGAATATAGCAACAAATCAATTAATATTTCATTTCAATCAGACAAATGGGCGACACATTAATTTTATTAAGTTGATTAATTTAAATAAATCGTTGGAGATAAACGATTTCCGGATGACGTATTTCGAATACGAAAATAATTCGTATACGGCACTGGAATCGGAGAGAGATAATTTTGTTGAAGTGAATAATTTATATAGTTTGCATGTAGCATTCCGATCGGATTTCATCGAAAATTATAGTAAAGGATTTTTTAAAAATTGTCGAACAGTTGATGGAGTTAAAAGGTTGGTTTAATCCGGTTATACATATATTTTGCTAAAGACCTTTGTTTTGATTAGATGTTATGTAGCGACTCAATTCGAGATAACGCATATTCGTGAGACTATACCATGTTTTGATGAAATTAATTTTAAAACATATTTCAATGTGCATCTGACGCATCACCGAGATTTGGAGGCAATTTCAAATATGCCAGTTAAAATTGTATTGCCGTAAGTATTTATGCCAAACATTTATAATATTGTTAAAAGTGATCAAATAATTTTGATAGCGTATGGTTTTTACTGTAACTCTGGCACTGTGTTAGTGAAATGATTTCTATAACATTCTAGGAAAGAAAACGATGCGGTAACCACGATATTTGAACAAACACCACTAATGTCTACCTACATTTTGGCATTTGCAATCGGTAATTTCAATAAAAAACATATACCAAGTGAAAGCAATGTCCAAATAAACATATATACTTCATCCTGGAGTGATTATATATTAACACCGATCCTAGTACAGCACACAGCTCAAATTCTTAAGCTATACGAAAATTATCTCCACATAGACTACGCTCTGCCAAAATTAGATTTCCTAATTATAAATGGTTACGACATTATTGGCATGGAAAACTGGGGTCTAATAATCGTTAGTGATCAAGAATTTATACAAGACCTATCGAGTCCGAGCTTAGAAACCGATGAGATTAGCTTAAATGCATTGGCTCACGAATTATCACATCAATTTTTTGGTAATTTAGTAACGATAAAAGAACGCCGAAGTTTATTTCTAAGTGAAGGTTTTGCAACATATTTTGCTTCACGAATGGCCCACGAAATAAATCCAGCCGAAAATTATGGTAATCGTAATATGCTTGTGGAACAAATAAAATCATTTCACTACGAACAAGTTTTACCCGAAACGATATTAAATAATTTCCATCCGAATGACACGATTCAAGAGACAATTATAAGTTATGTGAAAGGTGGAAGTTTTATACGTATGTTAAACCATGTGCTCGGCGAACACGCCTTTCGTGCAATGCTAATAAATTATATGAATAAATTTCAGTATGGTTCGGTCACCACAAACGATCTAATCGATGAGATACGTGTGGCCAATAAAATCGATAATTATATATCAGTTGACATTGATATAGTTGGGTTTGTCAATTCGTGGATAAATCAGGATAAATTTCCGATTGTGACAATAACACGAAATTATGAAACTAGCACTGTAGAAATTCGTCAAGATCAATATCAACAAGAGTCCGGCAATCTAAGTATCATTACATGGTGGGTGCCACTAAATTACGTTACAAAAAGTAATTTAAATTATGACCAAACTGTTCCAGACTTTTGGTTAAAAAATATAAGAAATTTAACTATGTCATTGGACATACCACCAGACGAATGGATTATGATCAATAAAAATGCCGCATACTATTATGTTGTCCGATATGACGATCGAAATTTAGAACTAATCGCGGAGACACTAGCTTGTGAAAATTTTGATCAAATACCAGCATTAGATCGTGCCAAACTAATTGGTGATTTAGGTTTTTTACTAACCACAGATTACCAACCTAACACAAGTCTAGTCGAAAAATTATTGCGCGTTATGTGCCGTGATATTAACTATACAACTTGGAGTGTTTTCCAACACGTTATGAGATTTTGGCATGCCAGCTTTAAGAACGCAGAATACCAAGAAATTTTTGTAAGTTGGGGAAATTGAAGACTGTAAGGAATTATGGCAGTTTATTTTTTTATTTTTTTTGCAGACTCAGACTGAATTTAATTGCTCGAAATCTTTATACGATCATTATAGAGTCATATCATATTCAAGTGATTTACGTGAGAAACAACTTGTTCAGGCATTAGCTGTTAATCTCGCGTGTAAGATCAATTACGAGAAATGTTTAAACGATATTAATACTAAGTCTCTTGCATATTTACATGCAATGGAGGGAAATTCCTCGTATTATACTTCGAAAGAAATATTGGAAGAAATTTTTAAGCATGGTTTCCGACGTAATACAGATTTAGAGCGAATTTTCGCTTATATTCGAACGAGTTCGAACACGGATCTAAAACAACTTTTCTATTCGAAATTCTATTATCACAGTGAAAAACCACTTTATCGTAAATATTTTGTTCCAGTGGCTAATAAACTTAAGTTTAACGAAACAGTTGATCCGTTATTAACTATAGAACTTTTAAATTTAAACGATGATATAGAAAAGGTTCTCATTTTTACATTATGTCTGCAAGATAATTGTTATGACTTCATAAAAAACTATCCAAATGCTAGGAATCGCGAGAAAATAATCAAAAAGATACTAAACAATTTGATCAAAGACATCGTAAATGTTGAGAATTCGAGGGAACCTATAATAATTTTATTAAAAACTGTAGATCATATGTATGGCGTCAAATATACGCAACAGTTAAGAAATAAATATAAATTATTTTAAAATTATTAGAACAAAATAAATTATCGGCCATGTGCTTGCTTTAGTATTGAAAATTAACGACTTTTTTATAATTTAATCACCCGAACTAGAAGGATTCTAATATTTTAATGAATATGCGTGTGTCAACAAATGTCGCATGCTACACTGTCAAATTATTCAAACTCTCAAAAGATGCTATTCGAATGTAGATGTCACTAACGAGTAACGATACACGAATCGCACTACAGAAATGTCAAATACAATTTTATATTTTGAAACTGTCAATTTAGTTGATTGGACGACAACAGTCACAATCATACACACCGAGAGCGGCATTTATATAGTTCATAACCTTACAAAATCAAATTTGTGTTTATTTTATATAAATTATAAAAGTGATGGACTCCTCGTTTACCCAAATAAGAAGTCCTCTCTTCAGTGCACCAAAATCATCACCATTCTCACCGCACAGTAAATTATCAACCTCCAGAACCATTAATTCTAGAAAAGCTCTTCAACCGCATTCGTTTCGAAAGGGAACAGTGTCAGGGTATGTTTAACTATTTTATGTATTTTGTGTAAATTTAAAGTGTTTGTTAAATATTTTAGACGATATAGTAGTATATCGGGACGATCTACTCAATCGAATCAAATTGTTGTACGTTCAGAATATAATGTGGTCGAACGATTTGGTTACCCGCTTCCCGTGCTCGTAAATGAAGCGCTTACGTTTAGTGAACGAAATGCGGTTTCAATACAATATTCGGAAAATGGTTGGGCATGGGCGATATGCGGTCGTCGTCTTTTAATTTGGCAATACAAAGAGATCAAAGCATCAGTTGGTTCGGATAGTGGGCGACCATCGCAACGTCGTCCCACTTCTAGTCAGTGTCGTGAATTAACTCTACCCCATTGTGATATTGGCCATCGGGCTCAATTAGCCGTCGTATTTGTGTCGGATAATCAGCAAATGCCGTCATGTTTATCAATATCGCCCACCGGAGATGTAAGATATTGGCCCTCAATTGCGCACGATGGATCATCAATTGACGAATCAAGTATACTCGATGGACAGGAATTCGATGAAATTATAAGCATTTCAAATCAAGGATATATCCTAGCCACTACGACATGTAATCTCGTACATTTGCAGTTACAAATTCAAGGGGGGCGCCATGTGATTATACATAAAACTGTAAAACCTCCGTCCGGATTTTTTGGGGGAATTAGCAAGAAATTTGCATCAATCATAATCGGCATGAATCCTGGACATGAGAAAGAAAATGTAAAACATAAAATTTTATATTAATTTAACGGTTAATGTAACCATTTGTATTTTACAGAAACTGTTGAAAATAAGCGCGGATAATTCAAATAACGAATGGAAGATATCCCTACTCTCAGATCGCTGGTTGCAGCGCTGGTTATTTACACCAAATTCGGGCGAACATTATTTATTCGATGATCATGAAATATTACGAAAAATTCGCGAAAGTTTTCATGAAAAATTGTGGAGCCATCGAGATGTGAATGAAATTGAAATTTGGATGCTCGATATGCAATCACACGATTCGAATTTAATAATTTTAGCCGCCTGTCTAAATCAACAAGAAGGATCACAATTAAATTATGGTCTTATCGCCCTTTCGGAAAATGTCGATCATTTTGACGTGAAGAACATAACGATACTTAAATATTCGACATTCTATTCGCCCGAACGTGAAAGTGATCAGCTTCAATTAAAATTCATTATCAATTGTAATATTGCATATGTATATGGCGAGCGTACTATCTATCCAATTAATTTAAATTCATCGGGTAACGACGAATTCGAGAAAATCGATTTTTCTATTCAAGATCGTATACTTACAGCTTCGTCGTATTACTCGATACCATTATTTTTTACCCAAATGTTTGGTATAGTTAGCGTTACTCCGTCAGATTTTGAACCCGACGAATCATTTAATCAATCGATGGCCTCCGATGTATTCTCGATGAATTTAAATGAATCACAAAATTTGCAAAACATTTCAATATTCTCGCCAAATGTAACCATAACGTTAGATAATAATTTGTCGATGTATGATTTAGATCCGGAGGAAATATTCAACGAGAATAAGGATACGACCAGTCAATTAAAGGCAGCGTTTATATATTACTTGAAGAAAAATGTTGGAACGAGTAATGGCATTTTACGAGAATTATTTCCGGATAATATGGCTACGCTTGAATCGGACTCGATACTCGATAAGTAAGTTTTTAACGGTCGAATTATATTTCGAAAGAAAATTTCATATTTTTTTGTGTTTTTGTAGGACTGTCATACAAATTGTTTCCGATTTAGCTGAAGATATTCCATCGGCCGATCCACGGTGGGAGTATGAAGAATATAAAAGAAAATTGGCATTGGGTAGTTCATCGTCATTACAAATTGTACAGCAATTGAAGGAGAAAAGTTTGGCACTGTGTCATTTTATTGAATTCTTGAAGTCGACCAAATTATGGGATCGGGTAAAATTTCATTAAACTCAAATTTGAACCAATACAAGATGTTCTCATTTTCTTACAGTTATCAGCTGTAACGTACAAAGGTTCATTAAAATCAACCTGCCATGTTGTCGCGGATATTTATGAAAAAATCATTGCGGCCATTGCTCTAAAGACTATTCACAATCAGTAAGTATTAAATGTAAAGCTTTTGTCCGTTTTCAGTACCTAACCATAAAAAAATAATCTAGATTCCCTAAACTAATCGATCTTGCAATCGATCGTGTGCTCAACGAATGGAATCAACCACTTAAACAAAATCTTACGCAACAAGATTTGTTTTATGTGCGCGTAACTCAAATACAAGATTTTTTCAAAATGCTGGTCCAAATAGCCCAAGATGAAATCCAAAAAGAATACATTGCCATAAAAATATCTCAAATGCTTATCGAAATCAACACAATTTTGTTGTGCGTTTTGAAAAAAGTCACGGAATTTCGAGAAGCGAAACAAAGTCTTTTGGAAATACCATACGAGCATAACGCAAAATATGAGTATTTACCGTGGACGGCATCGTCCGGTAAAAATGGTCTAAAAGACGTAATTAATACAATGATCGAGATTACACTAAGGCATGGCGCCCGATCAATTGGGGAACCTGATATTAAACAACAACACTATGTACAGTTATTCGAATTAATTGATTTTTTGTTGGATGGTCGCCGCAACTATCTCGAAAGTATCAAAGATCATGAAAAATATCGTGTACTTCTGTATCAATACGAATCGCAACGAAGTGAAATCATATTTCAATTAATCGACGACGAACAATATGAATTGGCAACGAAATTAGGTGAAAAATATTATGATTTTCAAACTCTTGTCGTTTTGTGTGATCGCACGAAAAATCAACGACGCTTGGACGAATACATTGAACGTTTCAAAGATAAAAATTTTTCACAATTTGCAATCCAGTGGCACATTAAGCAAAATAAAAAAGGTGATTTGTTCGAACGATTTAAAAAAAATCAAAGTGAATTATCGAAATTTTTGTGCGATCATCCGAGTTTGGCGTGGGTACAAAATGTGTTTAACGGTGATTTTGAAAAGGCATCACGCACTCTATTCACTTTGGCGGTGAACGAGGTGGAATATGTTGATCGTAAGAAAACAGTTTTGTCACTTTCTAAGTTGGCGGCACTCGCGAGTGAAGATGATTTAACGGCACAAATTGATGAGATAAACACAAATTTACATATTATCCAGTATCAGGAACAGTTGCCAATCAATTTATTAGTCGAGTATGGTTTGGATATTAATAATCCTAAAGTACTGACGCCTGAAGAAATCATAACGGTAAACTAGTGTATATTTAGTTGGTCTTGGAATTAAAAAAAAATTTTTTTTTTCTTAAACAGTTATATATTGCCGAGGAGAACGATACATCCGAAATAGAGATGGACTTTAGAAAATCGTTAGAACTGACCAAATTCTTTGATGATCCATATGAAATTCGTCACAAAATTTGGTGTGCTGCAATTCTACGAGACAATTGGTTGTACTACGACGTAAATGCACCGCTCAATACGTTACAAAAAATGGTTTTCTTTAAGCTGGTCGATTTGTGTGCAATGCTCGGTAAGTTACAAAAATTGGTTGGAAATCGGATAGGGTTAGAACGATTTTTTATTTTGATTTATAGATGGAAATTTAAATGATTTTTTGCCACCAATTAATGAACTCATGGAATCCAGCGAACTTGCCAGTCTCACCGAACAAAAATCATTTCAATATTTATTGAAATTAGGATATGAACATATACATGATGCTTATAATTCGAAAGAGATTTAAAATTTAAGATTTATATTGTATTACCCGGGTTTTTTTATAAATAAATTTGGCTTTTGAATAATAGATTTGTGCCTACGCGGGGTTATTTGTGGTACCCTGATAATTAATGACATTGCTAAATTATGTGATCAAAAAATAGATCAAATACCCAGTTCAAATGTCAACCTCTCCGATACGCGGTGCAGACCATCGAGAACCTAGTAAATGAAGTTCTCAGATGTTACTACATATTTAAAAATTTCTGCTTAATAGAAGGAAGAACCATATTCCTTCCCACCAATTCGGGTCCAGAGCAAAATGTTCGAATATAGAATAAAACCACATAATTGACGATATGCTTGGAAAGCCAAAACTAACAAATTGGTTTTGCCCCAAAAAATTACTTTATTCAGTTATAATAAAACTAAATAATAATAATTTAATTCATATCGAACAAGTCTAAGGTAAGGCCCATAGACTCTGCAGTTCCGCACATTTATATAGATTGGCACTGTCCCGCGTATTTTATTTTATACGAATTACTCGAATCCATCTATTTCCTCCAATAAATTATAATTTGAATCTCTACACTCCAAAAATTTTTAACTGGAGTTTATTTAACTTAAACCAGCGTCACCGTCCAGGCCGGTCATTCTAGAGAACAAAATTAAAATAAATATAATCTAGACTATCTTTAATATTATAAAAAATAATCATTTAAAACTAAAATAAAATAAAATTGCGGTAAAAGTAGCCACCTGAAGGTAGTCGCATATCAAAATCTCTCCACAAACACATGTTTCGATACGCGATTCCCACTAGATACATCAAAAATATACGCAAGCGCTTTATGTCAAAATTACATTTTTATTTTTTAGTTTTCTACAACATACACACAGTTCAAGATGGCCTTGTTTGTATTTTAAATGTGCAAAAAAAAAAAAAAATCATAATAAAAAAGTTTTAATTCTAAAACAAATTCAATTTTTTTATTTTTGTTAATTTATATTTATTAATCATATTTAGAAATAGTGAAAATAAGTGAAGAGCTGTTGTATAAATATATACATATATATTAGTTTTAGTTGCTTCGGTCGTAATTATGTCTGATATAAAACGTATACAATTAACAACAATCAGTGATATAAAAAAAAATTCAAGTGATTTAAATATTTTATCACCATCATCTTTGTCGAAAACAACGCGATACGAAATAAATGTCGATCTTTTTGAACCAAATGCTAAGTCATTTCCAGAATTTAACTATAAAAAATTGTTGCACGCGGTAAAGGTACATAATAAAATAAATATGTTTGTGATTCTTGTGTGTGACATGTTGGGAATAATTCTGGGGCGCGCAAGGTGTGCCCCCCGTGTGCCAGTGTGATTTTCGGAAAAAAATGTATTCGTTGTACACGAAAAAAAAAAAAGAATTTATTTTATTTTAATTTTCCTTTTTTTTTTGTGGTGCTTATTTGTTAGAATTTTTGTGTATTTCATAATGTGTATGTGTATAGTTTTTTATTTTTATTGTGTATACATATACGATGTGCTTACTAATACAGCCACAGACAGCTGTCGTGTTTTGATCTTACAGTAGCGGTGAATTATAATGCACCAGCCAATGTTTATATTAATATTTATGTAGTAATAATTAATATTACATTTTAAATTTAATTATAAATCGTGAGCTGCAATAATATATATTACACAAATATTCGATGATCCATATTTATATTGAAATTTTATTCATTACAAATTTTGTGTGGATAGTCACGTATTCCAATCATCGTAAACATTTATCCCAGTGTAATCGTTATTTGTGTGCACATACTTTCATTTTCTTTTTTGTTTTTCTTCACCTTTGTGTATATATGATTTTAATATTGGTGATATTTTGTGTGAAAAATTGTTTGTTAAAAGAATATTTTTGGTGGATTAATGATCGAGTGTTTTGGGTTCTTGTCATAAACAAGTTGTGCAAAAAGGCGCGCAAATTGCAAACAACGATATTCGTCTTACTTTTATATTTGGGTTGTAAAAGATCCAGAATTATTCTTATTGTTCATAATATTATCCAATATGACAGCATCTGTGTTTTATTCGGTAGTAAAATGTTGGATCTAACAATGTAATGCCACTGACCAACATTTAGTAATAAAAATACCAACCAATATCTAAACGAGGTTTAAAACCCAGGTGAATATCTTGATAAATTGACGTTTTGACTGTGGATTTTGGGTTTCAAAATCTTTGTTCCAAAATCCTTGTTTTACAAAAAAAATTTCTTATTCAGAAAATTTTGCTTTTATTTAAACCATTGCCGCTCCTAGTGTCGAATTCTTATCGACTAAACCATACATTTCAATTTCCTTTGTCATATTGCCTCATGGAACTATCGATAAGTGTTACTTCATGAGAGCGGCTCAGAACGTTCCTGCCTAATCCTCTAAGTGTCATATATCTTCATGATTTTTGCGGTCATGTTAAATGGCATCTTCCACGTTTGCTTGGCCTTTAGCATACATTTAATAATTGTTACTAGTGTCAAGTTAACTCGCTCAGGTCCAAGAACGAGAGGTAAGATCTTCCTAATTTTAGCTAATAAATCCATTGGCGGCATTCCCGCTAAGAGAGACATGGCCTCTGCCGATGCCGTTCTAACTGCAAAAACTACTCTTAAGGGGCTTAATCTATAAACAGAAGCTACTTGCTGCTTAAATGTGCACTTTTCCATAGGACTCGCACTAATCGGTCCCCATACATCAGAATAGATGCTAACCACGTACGAATATGCGACACTGACGAAGACCTCCTACGTTCGGCATTATTCGTTCCATTTACTCTCCCAGCTTTCTCAAACCCAGTGTCCAAATGCGTTTAAAATGATTATCATTCCCAGGTACCTGCTAAATGGTTTAGACACAATAAGTTGTCCATCCACTTTAACCATTATGCTTTCCACCCTTTTCCTACTGAAGATCAGAACTATTTTCGTATTTTGTTTAGTCAACTGCAAACCCATAGACGATAACCAATTTCGAATGACTTACACTCTACATAATTCTTTCACCTTCTTTTTGCCACCACAACAACAACAGCCACATCATTCGCAAAGTCGGCATCTAAAAATGCCGTCATACATGGCGTTCCACAACGTACGAGCTAGCACCGACCCTAGTAGTGCTCCTCCGGTTATATGATAGTCTTTTGTGCCTCTATTGCTCTCGTACTTTAAAACTCGAGCCACCAGATTGGTTTAATACTTGGGTAGCTCTATAGTCCAATATCCAATGTGATCATCGCAAATTTTTTTTTGGAACCTTTCCATCTGACACATCGCTCCTTGCGCCTTATCTACTAGGATCTTAATCACGTCAATGGTAGAGCGCGCCTTACGGAATCCATATTGATTTTCATACAGATCAGAGCGGTATGATAATGGATTTTCTAATGCCTTCGTTTCTTTCGATAGAATCACCAGCTATTGGACTTTCCACTGCATACGGAATAAACCAGTATTAGGCCGCAGTTGTTTATGCTAATTTAGGAATTTTATCAGAACCGGGGACCTTGTTGTTGCTCACCTGACCACATGCTCTTTGAACCTCCGCCATTGACACTGGTGGAATTATTTCTTCCTCGCCCATTCATGGCTTGCCCCAAGGATCTCGGTCTACCTCTTTACACAATTTTTGAAAGTATCGCTGTTTGCTTGCTTTTATGGAATACTATATTGATCTCCGTGGCATTATTGAATCACAAGCCATTGTAATGCAATCTGTCATTTAAAGCATCTGATTTTCTACAGCTCCCGAATAAACTATCTTCCAAAATCAAAATAAAAAGCGATCAACCTCATCTTCTCCTTGCGATAAAACTCCTACATTACCGAGCTTGGTGACCATTTTCGAAGCATTTTGGAAGTCTTCAAGACTTCGCCCTTTGTCCCTTATTTCTACAAAGGCTTCCTGTGTCAAGGCTCTAACTTCAGCTTCCTGGACGATACTTTTCTCCAATTGAAATTTGGAAATAGCTGTTTGTGGTTGGTTCTTACTGCTTTTCAACTCAAGCAAAAGATCTCCCTTCGTTGTTTTGAGAATATGAATAAATTTCCCCCAGACCAGTAAATTCTGAGTCCGCCTTCTTTTTCCTTAGCAGTTCAGCATCTGATACAGCTTCTTTTCTCGAAATGCCTACTGGTTTCGCACTAACAAAGGGTTTTGAATCGCTGTAGGCCGTATGTGTCGACCCGTATCTTCACAATCCTCCTTTATTTTGCCATCCACATTTTTCCTAACCGTCACATATTCGAACATTTTTATCTGTTTTTTAACTGTAAATAATTTCGAAACACTCGGACGTTCGAACTCAATTTTTGTGCCTTTAATCTGGTGCTCATTTAGATCAGGAAGTGAGACTATCCGACATATGTGTTTCCGTCAAAAAAGATTTTTACTATTCTTGAACCCAACTAGCTGGGGACCAATTCTCAAAACTTGACCCAAATTTGGCCGCTCCTTGCCTTAGCTGAACTCAACGTACTAAACGAGCTTGTAACAATTTTTGCTTCGGCAGTCAAGTTTCCCACTGCAGAAACATTGCGGTCATTGGGTTTCAACGACTGGCAGACCGCTCGGTTACCCCCTGAAACCGCTGGTACACGCGTTCCGAATCGTTGCACCTCATCTCCCATTGAACAGACGCTTCTTGGCAGTTTTGGGACGAGATTTGAATTTTATTTCCTAATTACTTGCCGTAAATCCGGTTAGAGGTAACCATAAACCAAATTTTTGTAAGCCGGAATATTACCTGAGCCCATAAGATCAAACCTTTTCAGTTTATAGATTATTGAGTACAGTCAAACTCATATTTTTGCTACCCAATTATTTTGCAGTTCACCATTTAATGTATAGCTACAGTCAGCATCCTTCCACTCAATTATACATTTCTGGAAAGGCCGGCAGATCATTTTCGTTCCCCAGTGAGTCAGTTTTAAGATATTTGAAATTTGGATACCCAAAGTCAATATCTTTGAGCTTACCCATTGCTATATTAAGTCTTATACGCATTAAGATTCTCGTGTTGACCATTGCGAATGTGGCCTTGTTTATCCCTTACCGTGTCGCTTACCATATATTATAAAACCACTTGTTCCAAATTATGTGTTCATGTTGGAAAGTGGTATGTTGACCAACCTGATCTGCCGGTGCTTCCTGCGATCATATCTTTTTATTTATCCATAGCAGAACAAACAAAAAAATTTCGTTTACGATTTTATATACCTCTACTGTAAACATGCGCGTATAGTAGTATATCATAAAATTTACAACTATCACTATGTTTTACCATGCTCTGTGTAAATATATGTTGAATGAAAAAAAAAAAAAAAATTTCACATGAAAAGAGTGCGAATGAAAAATGCGTTAATACAAAATCTCGTGAATGAAACGAAAACGATTAATAATTTATTTATTCCAGAAAAAGCACAAGAAAACCATAAAGTCTCCACCAAATGGATTGTCTGATCCGTTTGAGGATAATGATGATGATGTTGAACGGATAGCACGCGAATTCGAAAAGAAATATGTAATATAGTTGATATGGTCGTGTAACATTGTCGTTTTCTAATTTTGGTTTTTGCGTTGCGTATTTTTTATATTCTAGGGAGGTGTCAATAACAGTTATAGTGGAGTTGGCAAAAAAACCAGTCGTCCCAAGATATCTGCAGACGCTTGTGACAAAGGTGCGGGATACGATGACAATGATTCATTTATTGACAATACAGAAGCGGTAAGTTTGATTTTTAATCGTTATCGAAATATATTTTCCTAATCGTTTTCTCACCAAAAAAAAAAACTTAAAATAGTACGATGAACTTATACCCGAAGAAGTGGATACAGTTAGCGGAGGTTTTTACATAAATTCTGGTGCACTAGAATTTAAACATTTATCAAATTATGAACGGCCCGAAGATGCACAAAAAATGCCAAAACCACGTAAACGAATATTATCCACATCGTCATCGTCGTCGGAGAGTTCAGACGAAAATGACGACGAGCCGAATGGTAATAATCATGAATCGGACGAAATAGAAAATAAACCAAAAAATAATGGCCATACTGACAAAAAAGTTAAGGTACTTAATATATCGATAAGTGATGATGAAAAACAATCAAAACCAGTACCACCATCGACAAAACCGATAACCAAGGATAAGGACAAAAAGGTGAAAAAGGATAAAAAAGATGAAGTGTTAACTAGTATTGCTATTGGTAATACTAATATTAATAATAATGATAATAACAATAGTGTTAATAGTAATACAAATGCCAATAATAATAATAATAGTAGTAATAACAACAATGTCAGTAACAATACTAGTAGTGATCGTGATAAACAAATAAAAACTACTACTGTAAAAGATATGTTACGCGCTAAACGTGATAGTATTTTAGGTCTTAAGGACAATTCTGTTAAAGGTGATAACGATGGGAATGATGAAGAGTCAACAAATTCATCGTTATCGTCTAGTTCATCGAATGAACCTCAGCTACAACAACCACAAACGAATTCTGTTGGTAACAATAACACACCGGTTCCGATAATTCCAAAAAGTCCACACACAAATACAAAAGATACAAGTGAATTAAGTAAGCCGACAATTTTACAGGTGACCACCATTAAACTACCAGCTAATGTTTCGGTCGAATTGATGAAATCGGTTGAAGAATTAAAAGAAATTTCACAGAAACATACGCTGAATGGAGCGAAAACAAACTTTTTTGATACCAAAACAATGGACGTGATTATGAAGTAAGTGTACATTTTATATATGTACTTTAAGAATCAAAAATTTAAGAAATAAAGTTAAATCTGTGCTAAATAAGAAAGTTATTTTTTTTTTAAACTGTTTCGACTATAATTCGGTTTCCTATCTGTATTTTAATTTTTTTTCTTACAGAATCGACACGGAAACTCGAAATGGTGATTCAGCTACCCGAACCAGTGTATTCCAATACATCGAACATTTGGTGCCATTCACCCAAAAAACGATAATGGGACACATTCGAAAAGTACGAGTACAAAATGAAGAAAATAAATTGACTAAATATTATAATAAATTAAAATCGGCCGTCGATTTAATATTACCAAGTGCGACGGAAGCGTATAAAGAAGAATGTTTAAAGGTCAATCAAATTCGGTCGACAATGCCAAACGATGATAAGATTGCAACGAATGCACCGAAAATGCCTCGTAAACGTTTTCCATGGAATGACAATACACGTAAATTACTATTCGATTTGTATACAGCACTAAAATTATCGTATAATATTGTAAAACCGCGGAAAGAAACGGTCGATTCATTTATCGAAAATTATTATAAAACAAAATTAATTGGTTTATGGCCACCGGGATGGATGCGTTTAGAGGAATTAAATAAAGAAATTGAACGACGTAAGCTAGGTGTTAAAAAACCAAAAGAAAATAAAAAACCAACCGAAATGGTGGGCCCTCAATCATTGAATTCTGTGAATTCAACAATAAATTCAAAAAATACTAGTAGTAGTAACAGCACTAATCAAACAGCTACGGTGCCGAATCAAAGCAATACAGTAGTGGACACAGCGAATAATATTACAACAAAAGAAGCGAATAATAATAATAGTAGCAGTAAATCGATATTATCAACAAATAATGCATTTACAACAGCAACTAAACAAACCGCGTCCCAATCGTCGGCAACGAATATAGATAAGTCAAATGTTGCGACCATATCATCTTCCAATAGCAATCAAATTTATAGTAAAACCGATAAGACTGAATCAAACTATGATATAAATAAAAAATCTTCATCTGGAAATACCTCAAATGCTTCAACTATAAATTTAACTAATAGTCTGACAATAACACCGGTTAAAACGACGGGGAGTGCCTCTTCTACTAGTAAACCATTACCCTCAGTTGAGAATAAAGTAAGTGTAATATTGTTTTAGATAATTTAAATATTTTATCATTTTACTAAATATTTAGAGCTTTTAGCAACTAAATAAAATATTAATCATGCACATATTCGTGCACCCACTGTTTCTATCTATATATACCTACATATACATCTATCTCTCTTTTTTTTATTAAAGATTTATTTGGCAATAATTTCTTCAATGCTTCAAGACTTACCGCCAGCATAAATCTATCATCAAAATTCATTTTAAATTATTTTTATTTTTTTTTATTAATTAAATTATAAAATTATGATTTTTTTTGAATTCGTCTTACATTTGAAAATTATTCAGTAATATTTTCGGAAGTTTATGAATTTATGAAATTAAATTAAATGAAAATGTATCGAATTAAGTAAAGTTTTGGTTTTAAATAAATAAAATAAGTTTTAAATTATAAAAATAATAAACTATCGTTTTCGTGAATAAAAAAATTTCATTTTTATTTTGTGTGTGTCAAACGCGAAATTTTTATTTTTTTTATGTTTGATAATTTTTTTGGTGTAGGTTTTTATAAAGGTTGAGGGTCTTATAAACATTTATATGCTTAATTATAGTTTTATTTGAATTTATTTCGTACTTATTGGAGCAATTGACAAAAGTAATTACCTAGTTAAGCAAAGCTAAAGCGTCGATAACACTTTTTAATTTAATTTGGACTCCCTATCCCCCACCGGCATCGTTAATTGGTTGGGAATTCGATTTATAATTGCATAATTCTAATAAGTAGTAGGTACAAATTCCACTAAAAATTAAAAAGTTGGACTGCTACAAGTTTGATAAATAATTCAAATTGGAATTCGGATTCCACTTAGGCTTAAAAAAAATTCTGATTAAAATTTGTTTGTTGTGGATATATCTGTACGTCCATTTACATTATTTGATTGGGTATATAGTCGAAATATCAAAATCCCAGATTTTATCCAACGTCAGATTTTAAAACTTAGATTTTTTGTTTGTTGCCAATAACCGGGTAAATTAAAACGTTTATGAGTAGTGATTAGTTCAAGGTGTCTGATGTGCTTTGTAATTGGATACTCTGCTTAATAATCTATTTTTCATAAATTGTGGTTCTTTAGTTTAAAAATATGAGGATGTCGTAAATTTTAAATTGTAAATGATGGCCAAGATAATTAATTCCTCAATCGTTATAAACATAATTTTTTATTTTAAATTTATTTTTATATTTTCAGGTTACAATAACAAACGTTGAAACATCTACGTCAAATACTACCAATCATCACTCAAATGCTGGTTCAAAATCAGATATTATAAAATCATCTAAATCATCATCGATTAGTAATAATAGTAATTTAGTGAATAAAGGAACATCAGTGTCGTCATTATCAAAACAACAATCATCATCGTCAACCTCGAATGTAATTAGTATATCACAAACAGGAAATGCCTTAAATGTGCAATCGCCAACCGCATCGGCAACAACCGTACGAAAAACAAGCGATTACAGTATAAATAGTATCATGTCAACAGCAACATCATCGTCGACGACTGGTTCGAATAGTTTAAATTTAAATTCAGGTCATTCCAATTCGTATCCATCATCAAAGACACCATCGTCGTCGGTGCTCACCTCACCGTTTAGTGTTAATGAAATTTATAGTATAAGTAATAAAGTTAATGAAACGATAGAAAATTCAATAAAAACAAAAACGGATAGTAATAATATAAATAATAGTAATAGTAATAATAATAATAGTAATAGTGTGGCACATAAAGATAGTGTAATTAAAGTGCGTAGTGTTGCTAATATGAATAGTAGTATACGTGAAAATGCATCGTCAAGTAGAACTATAACGGCCCCTCAAACTAGTACCACATCGATACAACAATCATCATCTACAAATTCGATGGCATTAAATACCAAAAAAACTAAAAAGATCGTACACAATTCGGACGATGATTACGACGATGGTGATAGTGATAGTAGTGATGTAGAATTTATTGAAGAAGACCTAAATCCGAAAAGGAGTAAATCGATGCGGGATAGTGATATTGAAATTGTTGATGTATCATATAAAACACAACAACAGCCGTATACTCAATCGCAACATCACAAGAGTAAAAATATTATGATAAATAAGAAAAAATATAGTAACAAAATTAATTATGTTGAACCAAAATTAAATAACTACATTTCAAATAATAGTAATCAAAAATTAACTGGCGCATTAACCACTAAAAAAGATGATAGTAATGTGAATAAATTAAATCATCAGAGTACGATTGACAATGACTTGGATGTTTCACAAATAATGAAAGATTTAAAGGAATTGCAGGTATGTTGTTTATATTTTATTTAACGGTAAAATTTATCATTTTATAATTTCGAACATTTTTGGTCCAGAAACTTTGACGAATTCTTACTTATAAAATATCAGTCAAAATTACCAAAGCAACAGTTAATTTGTTTATTTAAATGCTGCCAAAATGTAAAATAATTAATAAATTCTTAAAAAATTTCATGTGGAAACTTAAAAACATTAAATCGAACAGACCCGGAACACAATTTGTAGCTATTCGTTTTTATTTAATACTCTAGGGTAGGAATCATTTCCAGAGTATATACGACCAATTAAATTTTTAAACCTTTTCGGAAAATTTCGAAAACTTTATGATGGCTCTTAAAATATTCAAAATTGGTTATTTAGAGTTTACCGATAATCGAAATTTTAGTGGTTGACTGTCTCTGGAAAAAACGTTATAAATAATATATGTCTGGTGTATGACGTCGATAATTAATCCATTTTCGCTCATTATATAATCTATGCAAAAGTTAGGAATAATTTTATAAGGAATTATATTTCACCCGTAAAACCAAAAATGTATATCAAGGAATGGACATATTTCGGTTGACTGATATTGAACGCGTTGAAACATTTATAGCTTTTACAATGCTAAAATATATAAATATGGTTTCATCTATTCATCTTATTTTCAGGAATTACAACAACCAAAATATTCCGCAATGCATGCGCTGGACAACAATTTAGCGCTTAATAAACAGAATCAACATCCCACCGGTTATGGGAAATCGCTGAAAGATTCTGCTGATACAAGTAGTAAGTATTTTAGAACCCAAATGTATTAAACCAAAATGACTAACCTTGATACATTTATTTATGACCACAATTCCTCACAAATAAGATTATCCTTATCAATCTTAAACATTTGATCGTATTTTTCAGTATTGATGTCTCAATACCTACCATAAATAAATGTATACTTCTTGACAATAAGTGTCAGGTAATGTGCACTGTCAATAGAGGTAATTTATATTAGCTTTGGAGTGATGGATTTTTTATTTTTTTTTTTGATATGTTGTGGTTTATTGTAGTATTTAGTAATAATTAATATAAATATTATATATACATACATACAAAGTGCTCGATACTGAATGTAGTACACTCCTCCTAAACAACTAAATCGTCTCAAACCCCTGCACGCACAAAACGGAATATTTTTTACAGTATTCAGTACTTTTCAAATTAAAACAATTGTAGCAAAATGCAATGTTTTATGATCTCTTGTGAAATACCACATTGACCAAAATTTGCAATCAGTCACTTATCAGACATTGAGCTGAACAAATATCTACCTGTTTCATTCGTTGTTTCCTCAAAATCATGGATACTACGAGTATTCGAAATACAGCTAAACATTAGCCAATCTGCTGTCTTAAGAGTATCCAGATGTTTTTAGGAAACTGGTGCATTCAATCGGAGACCACATACCAGCCGGTATCCGTGTACATCTAAGAGGGACGATCAATTTATCGTCCTAGCTTCACTGCGAAATCGCCATCTCACTGGCGTTACTAGCTGTAAATCAATTTTCAGTAAGACACAAGGAAATCAACCTCACTCCAAGACGGTCCGCTAGAGGTCCAAAATTAACAAAACGCCACCGCAAAGAGGGACTCGAATTTGCTCTATTCACTGACGAGTGCAGAATGTATCTCCATGATAGTGATAGGAGAGGCTTGCTCTACCGGCGTCCAGGAGAGTGATTTTCGCTTGAAGGAAAAACAGATCTTGTTTTCGTACCTTGTGGACGCTGTAGAGGAGGTCTGACCGCTGAACGATAAATCGAAGGCATTTTTTCGATCATGTAGTGCCATACTCAGGATATATAGATGAAAATTTCGGGAACCGCTCAGAACTGGACATTTTAAAACTGGATATTTCAAAATTGGATACTTCAATACGAGATAAGGTACAAAACGAGATATGGTACAACACTGGATATTTCAAAACAGGATATTTCGACATGTGATTTAAACTTAAAATGGTTTTTTAGGAAAGTTCTGGAATATGGCGAATTAGGAAGGAACTCGGCGAGTTCTTAACCGATTTTGATGAAATTCGATCGTAGGAAGAAAATGGTATTTTAAAATGATTTTTTGGGAAAGTTCTGGAATAAGGCCAGTAAGCTTCCATACTTGAATATTTCTAAGGAGAGAGATTAATTTTCCTTCACTTAATGGTTTTTTTTAATTGCTGCTTTTCTCATCATATTAAAATTAATTTTCACATTTTCATCCTACATATCGAATTTCATCATAATCGGTTAAGAACTCGCCTAGTTCCTTCCTTATTGGCCATATTCCAGAACTTTCCCAAAAAATCATTTTAAAATCCCATTCCCATCCTTCATATAAAATTTCATCATAATCGGTTAAGAACTCGCCGAGTTCCTTCCTCATTGGCCATATTCCAGAACTTTCCTAAAAAATCATTTTAAGTTTAAATCACATGTCGAAATATCCAATTTTGATATATCCAGTTTTGTACCATATCTCGTTTTGTACCTTATCTCGTTTTAAAATATCCAGTTTTGAATTATCCTGTTTCGTTAAATCCAGTTGTAAAATATCCAGTTTCGACCGGTACCCGAAAATTTCGTATTGATGCATGCTCGGTGTCACAAAGCTCAAACCACTTTGCTGGTCATAGTTCAGGTAGGACTCGAATCGATGAAATGGTCAACCCTCAGTCGAGACATAAATCTATTTGATCATTTATGGGACGAACTGAAACGAATGGTTCGTGCCAGAAATCCGATACCATCTAATATTAGTGACCTTAAGATTGCGTTGCATGAGGGGTGGGGTGCGATCGCCAAAATCGTTGTCTAAATTTTAATAAGGACAATGGGAAACCGAATGCAAAGACGCAAGGGGGAGAATACTAAGTATTAACCAATAAAATTGTTTTTGTTTTGCTTATTTCCATAATCATCAATTTTGGTTGCATTTTCACTTAAATTTAATTATAAAAAAAAGTACTGATTTTACCAATTTTCATGAAATTAGTGTCATTTTAAAGTAAACATATCAATCAGCCTTTCACAAAAAATTTCCAAATTTGTTACCGTTACACCGTTACAAATAGTCAAAATTGAAAAATGTTATATCACTATTTTAGTAATATCTAAACAAATAAAAAACTAATTTTAAGCGTATAACATCGAAACCGGTACTTATTTTGACCGTACAAGCTAAAATTAAAGCTTAGTTCATTACATAGAACAAATATCCGAACTCCCAAAGTAAAATTTTTTTAACTCGAATATGGACATAAAAGGTGGTCTTTATCATATGCTGTGTTTTGATTGGTTTGAGCTCGGGAGTTTGGACATTTTTTCCGATGTTATGAACCAAGCTATTTAAAAATAAGTTTGCTTTAAAGTGTATCGTCGTTTGTTTATAATAAAAGATATCGATTCACAACCTGAACTATAAAATTTGATATCGAAATCTTCATTTTTCGGTTCGTTTCTCGGCTTACAGATGTCAATTTTTGCAGAAGTCCTTTTTGTACTTGAACAATTTTACAATGTTGTATCTCATGTTTTTTTGCAGATGTCGATTTCGTTTAATGTAAATCGTGCATTAAAGATAACTTAAAGTTTTAGCTGTAAAACATAACTGTAATGTCTTTGAAGTGCTATAATTTGAAAAAACTAAGAAACTGCTACTTGGATACATTAGGCCTGATTTTTAATATGACACTCATAAGACGTGAAGTTTCAAACATTAAATGTTTGATGTAGTCAACAGTGTAAAACGCCCAAATATAGTTTTTATTTGTTTAGGTATTGGTAAAACAGTTATTTTTTTCGTCTTTGACAGTTTATAGTGGCGTAACGGTAACGAATTTTTGGTATAACTTCGTTACCGTTACGGTAACCTCCCATCACATTTTTGAATTATATTTCGTGGGTGATTTTTTTTAAACTTTCAAATACCTCGAAAATTAAGCAATCTACAAAAAAAAAATGTTCATTATCAAAAAAATGTTCATTCCGCGGGGGAAATAAATTAGTATTAAAATTAGTTAATTTAAGTGATAATCTTAAATGTGCACCATTATTTTTATTGCTTATTCGGATTATAATGCCTTAAGAACGTAGTATTTGTCTGACTTATTTTATTTTATTTTTTTTGATTTTTTATAGATGGCGCTCTAATTGACGTTATTTTTTATTTTCCTACTGCTTAGAACAATGAATCCTCCAGCTTATTAATTCACATTTCATATAAATGTACACTATTGAAAATGTCTCTGCTTGAATTTTGGCACAATTTCTGATTCGCTCAATCAAATTCTCCCATTTTGGTTCTTGTTTGTAAATGTAGTCTTTGAAATAGTCGTACAAATGTCACCTGTCGAAGTAAGATCTGGTAATCTGGCCGGCAAATTTACAATACCAGCACAAGTTGCCTTTAATAATTTGAGATTCGGTGAGTTGGTTGACAATTATTCGACACCACCCGTTGACATTCTACAGATCTACCTTACGTAATGAAACAAAAATTGGGGTTTGTTGTCTTTGTTCACGTATCCTCTAAAAGCTATTTGATTTTGGAAATCAACGCCATGAAGATATAAGTTTTTATTAGTTCGCAGTAGGAGTAATAAAAATAATGAATTTCGTCGAGTACAGCGCCATCTATCATAAATCGAAAAAATTATCAGACAATACTACTTTTAGGTTAGTCATAAAATTCAAATGTTATAAATAAGGGCTCCCATTTTAAATTTTAAAGTTATCCTCGCCCCTCATACAGGTAAGGAGTATTAGGGCTAATTTTACCTCTAATGTATTTTCCCCACGGAAAATAAAATGCCTTTAGTTTATTAACTAAACAAAGTAAGATTTTGAAATTAAAACTGATAAGACTAAGGAAATAGGTTTGATTTGTGAAGCTGAACAAGGTTCTGTAATAAAAAAAAATTGGTATCCATATAAATATTATAATAATTTGGAAAACGTCCATTCGAACAGGTTTCTTTGCTTCATTTTTACATAATCTTGCTCGTGTTCTTGGTATTTGATTCTATCACTTAAAGTTACTCACCCTTTATAAAAAAGGAATTCAACTTGGTTTATTATTATAAATAATATTTTAATAAATAATATTGTAAATAATCGTGTTTCACAGTCGGCAAAAATAGCAAGTTTCTTCAATAAAATATGAACTAAACTTTTTCAAGGATTACAATAAACGTCTACTTTTATTTTCAAAAACCCATTTATTAGAATTTGTAAGGTTTAAAGTTATTATAAAGTCTTTCTATATATCAAAAATATATAATTAGCAATAAAAGCATAATAATAGTTTCAAATACTTTATTACCAAAGGATCAAAATATTAGTCCAAAAAAACACGAAATACTATCCGATTGAACTTTTCCCAGTAAACTCACACAAAAATATGATACTCGACGTATGTTTATTGTCTACTGCTCATCACTGAGCAAATGTTGTGCAGCAACACATGATTTGGATGGATTACTCAAAAGTCGCGGTTTTTACATGATCCCTAGCACCACTATGGCGTATCTTTATTCTAGGATTATGGTATAATGCAAATATAATTTATTGCCGTATTGCGTCAATTCTAGCCAGATTTTATTTTTCAGTTTAACTCTTAACAGAATATTTTCACTATCTGATGGCATGTTGTAGTACTTGAAAGTTTGTTCGATATTTGATCGGCAAAAAATCATTTCCACGGCTATGCACTTGTCATTTTGAATTAAAATCAAGTTATGCAATTATACCATTATTTCTTTATGAAATAAACTCTGGCAATTATTATATATTTTACAGTAAAGTAATATTCGAAATAGGAAACTTTTTCACTGCAATGTATCTTTAGCTGTTGAGGTAATAATTGATATTCGTGGATTTGATAGACTTAACAGTGAATTTAAAGCACTCTATATTCTCACTGCTTTTACTTTTAGCACTATTATACTTCACCGACTTTTATAATTATTTCTTATATATGTATTCAGATGTCCTTCGATGTTTTTTTTAAATATTTCGATCATAACGTCTCTCTGTGGGGGCATCGGCGTTATCCATCCATTTTTCATGTTTAATCTAGTTGCATATAGCTTCTGTAATACCGATTGTTTCAAATATCCGCCTAGATTGGGGTGTTTTTCAGTTTCAAATATGCACACCCAATTGTTTCGAATGTGTACGATAATTGTTCAAACTGCAAAAATAGGAAATACTTATCCGAAGTCCACGTTTCGACAATCGTACAAGGACAACTTAACGCATCCCTAGGAATGGGTCCAAACAATTTTCTTTCAAAAAAATCGTTTTCTCTTGGTCTTTCTTATGATTTATAAGTCATTAACAACTAAGTTCTTTCGGCGAGTTAAACCATTGTCTGTCTCTTTGCTGAGCACATATTAGTATCAATGGCTCTGGTGACTTAACTAATCCATTTAAGAAGTCTCCATTTAAGTAAGAGCTTTACAGTAATCATATCGTGCTACCTCCGATATTTCATATTCCAAATCTTGTAGCTGTGTCTTCCTTAAATCTTTAATGCCTTTCGTGTTTCGATCTCTTTAATTCAGATTTCTATTTTTTTACCCTTTTAACAACTTAAGTCACATTTGTTGGTTCAATTCACTACAGTTGATAATATATAGAAATTATTCAATTAGCTTAGTTGTCTGCTTTCCAATCTCATACTACCAACATAGTATTAATCTATCGTATACATCAAGGTAACATCTTATACCGTAACATCTAAATGAAAAAGGTATAAAAGAGATGTAAGCTGCCACAATTAAATTTAGGTCCGACATAATTACGAAATTATATGACATTGAGATGTTTAACATTGAACAAGATAATTTTAAAAAATTAAAATGTATTTATCTTTTTAAAGTAAAAGAAAATTTCTGACACAATTTGTGTCAAAAAAAAATTATCGTCTTAAAAATAATTACAGTTTAATAATTTTTGCTAGAATTGTGCTCACTGAACTGCAAGAAAATATGAGCACATTTTTTTTGATAATTATTACTTTTTGTATACACTATGTTGTATGCGCTTACTCCAATAAGTATTTGGTATACCCATTTTTCTCCCACTTCATTTGATTTTTTTATCCGCTTAAAAAGTTGGAAAACTAGTCAGTGTCATAATACCATAAGATATCGTTTAAAACTTAGCCAGCTGCGTGAGAACAAAACTTACAAAAAAAAAAAAAAAATCTAAAACCAAAAATTTATTAAAATTACAGAAAAATATCGTTACGATAAAATTCTATACATGTATCGCTTGCTGTGAATTTTGTTTTTCTCGTATAACACAAAAAAAATATTCACCAATCAGAGCGATTAAAATTTATGTCTATCAGTCTAAGAAGGATGTTTTTGAAACAAAGGTAACGGCGTATTTCATGCAGCGATAAATGGACTTATAAACTAATACACTAACAATTTTTTTATGTCAACAGAATTAACAGTACATTTGGTTAGAATATCTTATGGTATAGCATTCAAGGTTGATTTACATATGTGACATGTGGCATGTGACTGGTGCTATTAGCCAATCAGAAACGAGTATTTTGAAAATCTATACACAGCACTCGCCACAAGTCGAGCGATGGTTTAATTTTATCTTTCCCGTCACGGTTACACTCAACACATACAAATAATTTTGGATCGTTTTGCCACGTCATGTTTATTTGTTTTGTTTTTTTAAATAAAACGGACTACTCGATAATAAATAACAAAAATTAGTTAATTAGTGCGTGGCTAAACCCGTCACATATGTAAATTGTTGTCTAAAAAGCGTCACTTTTATTACTACCTGTCCACAAGCCACATGTCGCATATGTAAATCAACTTTCAAATTGGGATATCTTACGCTACATAAGTAGCTCTGAATGGTTCCAATGAAGGTGAAAGGGGAGTAGGATCCTTTGGTATCACAATGGACCGTCACCGGCCTAAGTGTGCGTTAGCAGCCACTCTAACCTAACCTAACCTAACCTAAAATCGGGAACAGTAATCGAATCATCATCATGAAAGTTATCGTCATCCAGCGTCATTCAGTTATTGAATTCATATATGTATTTTAAATGTCCTCATATACCATTTTGTTTCCTTTTTCGTGGCATTTTCTAGAAACAATATTTTGTTAAAAGAAAAACAAAACATCAAAAAGTAGCAGGCATCCTTGACATATTTTCTTAATAAAAAAACATACACTAATCGGCAAGTCCGTCTTTAGACGGTGTATAAACAATGAGGCATAGGGGCATGCTAATACTTTTAAATACGAAATCTACTACCCCTATCAGCAAAGATATATAATTTCTGACCTACCAAAATTTTTTTTCGGTGTACCCCATCTATATACGGTATTGCCTGGCAGAAGGTTAAAATTAAGGTGTCGATTTCCGCCGCTGTCACAACCACTTGACCAATTGTGTATAAAACCGTTCGTTGGGCTAACCATCTCCAACAATCACCAATTGTTACAATATGGCTTGAAAGATCTTGAAAAGATATCAGTAAAGGGTCAATTTTGGCTGCTGTTGATTTATTTTTAACTTAAAAAATTTACAATGTATTCTGGAGAGTAAAATATCGAATCATTAAAAACCGATTTTAGTATTTGTGCTTCTGGTAACATATAGTTTAGTTTCCTCTGCGGTCGCTAGGAAGGATACTTTTAGCATTTGAAAACAGTTTAGGCTTTTAGTAATTAGCATAAGTTTAATTTGGCTTAATTCGAATTTCTTTAATTAAGACATAAGGCCACAACTAAATGATTGAATTTCAATAGTGTCGTTTGTTTGTTTCGCTATAATGTTTTTAATCCAATTTATTAAGGGAGTTTTCACATTTTTGTTATTTATTTAAAATATTAACAAAAATATAATTAAATAATTTGTTTTTTAAATTTTTTTTTTATTACAGAAAAATCGTCAAAAAACTCATAGAACTTGTAGAAACAAAACTAAATTAAAAAATAATAAATAGTTATAAATATATATATATATATATATATATATATATATATATATATATATATATATATATATATATATATATATATATATATATATATATATATATATATATATATATATATATAACTGAAAAATTAAATAATAATTATGAGATAAAATATTTTTAATTAAAATTAATTTAAAAAATGTTGTAAACACAAAACAAACAAAAAAATAATTCATGTATAAAATTGTTATAGATTTAATAATAAAACTTAATAAAACATTTTTTTTTATTTTAATTTTAACATAAAATCGAAATAATTATCGTATAAAACTAAAAGTATATTATTATTATTATTATTATTTATTTAAAAAACAGAATTAGTTTAAATAATTTCGTTTCATTGTTATTTCGATTATAATATGTAAAAGATATTTGACTCTAGTTAGGCGACGACCACATTAATTAAATTACCAGGAAAAAAAATTCATATTTTATTATTTTGTATGATTAAAACTTTATCATTATTGTATTATTAATAAATTAGATTGTGCGTTTAAAAAAAGAATAATTATTGTTTGTAAGAAAATATAAAAAAAAACTACCAACAAAATACTTATATTTTTATTTATATACATATTGAATTTGTAAGGTTTTTTCTATACTTTAATTTTTAATTAAACACAACTTAATATTATTTAAAAAAAAAGAAAAATTTAATAAAAATTAAAAAAATTAAATAATTCAGTTTTTAATTTAATTTTAGTTGCCATCGAAGGACGTTATGTATAAAATACAATTTGTATGCATAAAGGAAATATTAAAAATAATTATCACTTTTATAGTAAATAATCTACGGCAAACTTATATCGAATGGTACGCAATGGAGGTTACAGAACCAGTTGAAGAACTCTTCGGTATATATTGAGGTAAGATAATTTTTATTACATATTATTTCTACATATTATTGCGGTCTCCTTAATATTTGGTTTTCCGATAACATTAGTGAAATCAGGATTCAAGCAAAAAACATCGACGGATACAAAAAAATTGTAGCCGCATGGCACCAAAACTACATGACACCAGCAAATAAAACCAGCTAGATAAAAGCATACCAGAGGCTTCAAAATGCAGTAATTGTGGGGAAAACCACAACGCAAACTATAGAGGATGTGAGGTGTAGAAGGAGAAAAAAATGGCTCCATGGCAAAAATCGGAACAACAAGCGCTAAACCAAATTTTCAATACACAAACCAATGCGATGGAAATATCTGCTACAATTAATTCAAAAACATCTTATGCGGAAGTTGTCAAATATAATCTTAATCAATCTTCAAAAGACGACGTCATAAATAACCACAACGAATCAATGAATTTATGAAAATGATGGAGATCAATATGAGTCTCATGCTCCAAAACATGAACCCATGCAAAAACCAAAAATGAACACATTTTACGACTAGGAGTCATCTCAAAATCAAATGATACACTTTTTATGATACTAAGCATCCTAGCGGAAAGTCAAAAGTTGGATCTACTATCCTTATAAGGAACAGAACATGACATTATGAATTCCAAAAATATGTCGAGGAGCATATTCAAGCAACTAGCATCTGTCTGGAGGAATGGACGGAGATCTCAAATTTGCAAATTGCTTTAAAATCCTGGAAGATAAGTTTATTGCAGGAGGTGACTACAACGCCAAACATATCCAATGGGGCTTAAGGTTAACGTCCTCAAAAGGAAAATAACTGTGGGAATACATGCAAGATGAAAATTTGGATCATATATCTGCTGGTCTCTTTTGGGTAACAAAGAGAATAACTAGATCTCTTTTAATGGCTGAAACGTGCTTCGACCTGTCTTCTGATCAATCATCAGTCTTAATAACACGTAACATGCAAGTTTTAAAACTATCGTCACCTAGATTCCTGACTAATCAACATACTAATTGGACTCAATTAAAGTCTACACTTACCAGAGAGTGTTCATTAAATGTCGCTCTAGATAGACGGCTCACTTGGAAAAAACATATCGAAGCTGAACGTCAACAAATCAAGTTAAGGAGTGTCAAAATGAACTGGTTAATAGGCAAACATTCAAACTTAAGCCTGGAGTGTAAGGTTTTGCTGTATAAAGTGGTATACTTAAACCTATTTGGACATATGACATTCAACTATGAGGATCCGCTTGTGCTTCTAATATAATAAAATTTTAACTGATGCAGTCAAAAATACTAAGAGCAATGGTAAATGCACTCTGGTATGTACATAGTACAAATATACTTCGCTTTAGCCCTAAAAAAGCCCACATATTGGCGACTTAAAAAAAGATCCTTTGGATCTAGCTAGCTAATTTAGAGTAAATTACTAAGTGCATACTAACATAGGTTAACTCTTACTTAATTGTATTAGATTACATCTTGTGAGTTTCCTAGACATAACGTCATATTTTCGTAAAATTTGATTAATATTTTGTTTTGTTTTATAATTCGGCAAATTTATCGAGTTTAGCAAATGTCATAATCCCAAAACTCGTCAAAAATCGAATTTTCTGAAAAAAAATTGGTCTCTGTGGTCGAGGCATTCACATGACTCCAAATAAGCATTATAAACTTAGAATTCCACCACAGTATCATTTGTTTGTCGTTGGAGGCGATTAAAATTTATCGTAAAAGCAAATATGTGTAAGCGTACTTGATTGGGCACGAAAAATTTCTCCTTATTGTAATATAAAACCAACAAAAAGTGAATTACCCTGTTCAGTTTTACTTCATGGAGAAACAAAAATTATAACTGTTAAATATTTTTGTTTTCGTTTTCGAAATAATTTTTGTTAATTTTTCAGTAACCGTTGATAATTAATCATAAAAAGGAAATGGAAAAATCCAAGCTTACTACTGCATTATAAAGCTTAGAAAGAAAAAGTTCAACAAAATTCGTGTGTCAGTGTTAAATAATATATACAATTATTTTTATTTGTGTAGGTGAGCTGAGCGGGTTCAGTACTAATTATTTGTCAGTTGGTAGTTGTTTGCCGTATGATGAGCATCGAATTTATTTTTAAATTTGATTTTAATTTAATTTGATTTGTTGTGGGTAGTCAGTGTCATATATTTATTAATATTATGTGTTTAAGACTTTATAATTCCAATTGTGACAGTAATTAACTTGCTAAAATTTGTGCGCATAAACCTAAAAGTAAGTACTTAATTGAATAATGTTAGTGCTTTTCGGCTAATTATTTTTTAACAAAACATATACATGTTGAACAATTATGTGACGACGTAATTGTTTGTTGTTTAAGAATTAATATTGGGGAATTCTTATAAAAGATGAGATTAGATTAGAGTCGATATTATTTTTATTTTATTTATGGTTCATATCTATTTCACTAAAAAACAGTAGTATTAGTACCAAATCCAAAGCGTTTCATCTTTAAAGATCGTTTTACAGTTTCTTAGTTCTTAGTCTAAAGCATACTTTGCTATGCAAAATGGAATGTACATAGTGCGTCTCACTTGAGTTTTCGAATAATTTAATTCACTTGTTTTGAACTGAAAATTGACAATGAGACAAACAAATTTAAGAAGAAATCGAGACCAACTCGTAAACTATTATAGCTAATTGCAATTCCCGATAGCTTCCATGGTGTACGTCATTTTATTTTGCATAGCATATAGATATAATGAGCAAGAAAACTAGTTCAGCGTCTGATCGATTTGGATAAAATTTTCTTTGGTATTAATCTACATTTTCCTCCGTTAAGCATAATATGGTGGATTTTTAAAGATTTTTCACATAAAACTTGATATCGAAAGTAGAGTGACACTCTTTTTAGCCAGCCTATCAACATTTTATGTATCTTAAGATGGAAAAATAATGTTTGTTAGTGTGGGTCGATTTCGGTTTTCCTTACGAAAAGGAAACGTCAGCTAAAGTTTTTTTTTCATATATCCTAGTATGACAGTTAAAGAATCTTTTATATTTACTGCCATTTTTTCATACTTATTTTCCTATTTAATAATTTTTCTTGTGAAGTCACCGGTTCACTTCCTTTGCTCATGTCTGGTTTCACAAAGAAGACAAAATTTATTGGGTAATTACGATTTTACGCATTTTACGAACCGACATCGGTCTAAGAGTGCGATACCTGATGTGTAATACCTGGTTCACAACATATTAAGCCTTATTAACGACATAATCTTCTTTAGTGAAAAAACTTGATCTTTGAATGACGGATTTGGATGAAATCTATCTTCGTAATCATCTAATAACCATTCGTCAATTGGATCTTTGAGTTTTTGATAAGTTAGCTGGATCAGTCCAATTCGTGTTTTATTTTTTATCCTTTTTCTCCAATTTATGAGCATAGGGCGTCTACTAGACTGGACCATCTCACTCCAATTGGGGCTTTTGTCTTTACTCAACCTCATACGTAGTTATTTCGGTTCAGTTGGCATAATTATTTTCTATTTCATCTGTGACTTTCCTCTTTTCTTGCGGGTTCCACTATAATGACATCCTGGGAATGTCACTTGGTGGCTTTCGAAGTGTGTGTCCTATCCATCTCCATTTCGGAGTTTCCTAATTTCTTTCTCTATATCGATTTGCCTTGTTTGCAGGAGGAGCTCTCTGATCATGATTTTGTTTGGCCAGAAGCATCTTACTAATCACCTGAGGCATTTATTTACAAATACCTAGAGTCTGTGGCATTAAACACATTCGTAGGTTTGTATTTCTTGACAATGCGAGTGTGTTCCAGATCATGTGGAGTGCCGCCTGTTTTTGCCAAGTGCGAGGTAGACAACAAATTTCCCGACCTCTTCAATGTTTTATTGATTGATGTGAATTGGTGAATCAATGCTTGTGTTCAGTCTTATGGTCTAAATCTTTCTGATGTTGGTTTTGAGACCAACTTCTCGTGTCAACTCTGTTAACATTTCAGCTTTCTCATGTATATCGGCGTGTGTTTGTGTGTTAGCAGGCATGTATATCTGCGTAATCAAAATCATTTCTAGACTGATGAGGTCCCATTGTATTCTATTTTGGGTTGTTACGTCTAATCTGTGCATTATATTGTCTAACACTTTGAGAACAAAAGTAGGGATAGTACACATCCCTGCCTAACTCCTCGTGGGTTGTGGTATTTTTCACTCTGTTTGTCTTTCTATTGAACTTTAGTTCCAGCACCCCGGTACATTTCTTTGATGAGTTTTACTATTTTCCTTCTAAATTGTGCTCTTATTAATCGAGTCGAACGCTCGCTCAAAGTCCACCAAGAGTAGGTACAGAGTGAGAGGTGAGCTCCATTCGTTAGATTGTTCAATTATGATCCTAATTGTATTCATGTGATCCGTGCATCTCCTTCCAGGTTTAAAGCTAGCCTGCTCATTTCGTATGTGATTATTGGTTCTTTAACTTCCTAATAGCACTTGTGTCAACTTCCCTCTCCGTTGGTGAAGAGTAAAAAGTTTTCTTTGAAAACTTACTGCAGTTGCGACAATGTTCTCAGTGTATTTCCTGCGATCGTTTCGTGCCATTTTCTTAATTTACTGAGCTGTATGTTCGTATTACTTTTTAATTCCTGCCATATTTTGTTGACACAATTGTTGCTTAAGTCGATGGCGTTCCTGAATTTTCTGGCATCTCTTATTCTCGGTTTCCTCGTTTTGTATTGGCATCCGAGTCCTAAATAGCAGTAGCTGTCTTGCCGTAGACTTTTTGGTTTATTTGTGACCATTTTTCACCAACAACATTTGTTGTTTCTTGCGTATTTTGCGGCGGGTTGTACTTTGAATTTTACTAGTTGCTGTTCGCTGTGCATGCCTTCTCCTCTCATAGCTCTAACATTTTGCATATATATTTAGTTTCTGCCATCTGGCGAAATCCAAGTGCACTTCTGTATGTTTTTGTGTGGGAACTTCTGGCACCTATGAATAACTGATTTGTGACATAGTAATCGATGAGCCTATATCTCTGTTATTATTTCTTGTTGTCTCTAATGCTTCTTTACCCAAGATTGACGTCGTGTCTGTATTATCGGTTCCAATGTTCGCGTTTAAATATCCCTGGACAATTTTGACGGCATTCCGTAGCTCATAGAATTCATTTTTTATTGTATCATCAACATCTTCCGTAAGTGCGTAGCACTGGATAATTTTAGTATTTTTTATTTTCTCCTAGAATCTTGCTGTTATTATTCGGCTGCCTACTGGTGTCCATTCGAATACTGCTTTCTTGTTTCTACCTGAAACAACTTGATGTTCTAGAACATCAGGTAGTTACCTGTACTTGTAGTTAGATCTCCATTGTTTCATGACCAAATTTATGACTTACTAATTTTTAGTAAGTCATAAATTTCGGGGTGTATTCGAGGCCGTTAAATGCACATTTAGTTCTATTTCAGTTTCAAGCGTCTTTCTTGTAAGATTTTGCTTGATTTTCGGGTTATGGGCTTAGTAGATTTTTTTGCGCGAAGATTTTCGGCACATTTCTGTTTTACAAAAAGCGGTTTACGTGTATCTCTTGATAAAGATTTTTTATCAAACGGCTTGAATCTAGTTTGCTTTGTTTTTTAACTTTGTTCCAATGTAAAAACAATAAAATATATTCATAAACATATGACGAAAGGGGGCGACTGTGAACTCCTTAGTGCATGACGAAAATGGGATGGAGTTTGTTTTTTTTTACAAAAATAACGAGGACGCACGAATACAGGTTCGCGTTAAATTTTCATCTGCAAATTGCTCTAGCCATTCTGTACTGGTATGGACGATTGGTTCCTTCCCTGTACCTGGTACCTCCCGACCGTTATCGCAGCTTTAACCAACTCGCCAATTGCTCGGTTAGTTAGACATCACCTAGGCAACACCGATGCCACCTAGGATTTATATTTTTTTTTATAAATGGATTTTAATTGGTTACTAATGTTAGGTCTATCTTTTTGAAATTTTCGATTGCAGCGGCATACACGTACTATAACAAAAGTAAAAGTGGTATGTGCCAAATAATTATGGTATTTTATTTATTTTAATTTTTTCTGGTTTAGACGTTGCCATCTACAAAACCCTTATGTGTTGATTAGAGATTGTACTCTGTTTCCTCTATATATTCGGCTAGTTGTTTATAAAATTTCGGGTTGTTTGATTTTAGTATGTCTATTAGTTTGTGGTTTTTTAATAATTGGTACTTATGTGATCGTATTTTTTGCTACATGTCTCACATAGATCAGATTCTTCTTTTCCTATTATTTCTTTGAATTTTTTGTTCCTGGCATGGCCTGTTCTTAATCTTGTTATTTGTCGTATTTTGTAACTGTTCATTTTGACTTGTTTGAACCAGGGCCATTTTGGTGGTGTCCTATTTATTTGCTTATTAGCTTATTATATTTTTCTGTCCACTCTTTGCTTATTTCTTATTTTATTAGGTAGAACGCTTCCTCTAGAGTTATTATATTTTCGTGAATATATTTAATATTTCCCAAGCAGTTGTGGTTTCCCTGTTATATGTAGGATGTAATGAGTCATGTATCATTAAATTTTCAATGTTATCTGATTCTATTGTGATCTGGTTTTGTGAGATGTATTGAAGAACAGGGTATTCATTTTATAATTTTTGGAATTTTGGGAGTGTTTTGTTGTTTCTTATTTGAGTTGCTAATTTATTATTTTTATTTAGTCGTTTGGCTATAAATTTGAGTGTAGCTTTTTTATTCTCCAATTCAACAGGAAGGGTTGCGGCTTCGGCTAAAAGAGCTGGTGTTGGTGTGGTAATTATCATACCAGTGCATATTCTTATGCTGCCATTTAAGATTTTTTGTTTTGTGTTCATTGTGCCTTTTTTGTTTGAATCTGTAATGACATCTGCAAATTTTGTCCTGGTATCTATAATGGCTTTGTGTATGTTTAGCATTGTATATGGAAGGGTGATCCTCCTTTTGTTAGTATTTTCAATAAATTTAGTGTGTTAGGAATTTTTTTAGATGTGTGTTGTCACAAGTATTTGTGCTTTGTAATTTCGTTTGTTTTCATTTATCTCTGTGAAGAGGTTTGCAAAATAATCCATGATACTGTGTCCAGATCTAAATCCATATGAGTTGTGAACCTTATGGCATATTTTAGATAGTGTGTTCAGAAGGCATATTGGCCGATAGTTTTCGATGAGCATCTCGTCTTTGTTTGGATTTTTTTTTTGCAACGCATTTAGCTATTTTCCAGTTCTTAGGATAAATTTGATTGATCCAAATTTGGTTGAAGTAATTTACTGTATTTTTGCAGATGTTTTCGTTCTTTTCTATCAAATGTGTTAGAAGCTTGTATGATATTAGGTTTTCTCCAGAAGCAGCATTTTGTTTTGAGTTTATGATGTCTTTAATAATTTGTTCTGTAAATTTGGGTGATTGTGTTTGTTGCTTTTGATTCCACTCACATGGCCAAGTTATATTTTCTATTGTCTCGAGGAAAGTTTTCATCTAGGAATTTTTTTTGCATTTCCTTGATTTTCTAGCAGATTAAATGTGTATTAAATATGCATAACTTATATTGTTGTGCATATTCAGACTGCAAACAGTGATATCTACCGCCGATGAGGTATTGTTGTGTAGGTTTTGCCGCGTATATTTTCCACTGTTTAATAATTGAAAATCACGATTCAATATTAGTTCTGCTATTTGTTTTCCAAGCTTGTCATTTTTGCTATTGAATTCCCATAGACTGCTATGTGCGTTGATGTCCCCTGCTATAATAGTGTGAATGTTGTATCTTTGTGAGTCTAACAATTTCTTGAACTCTATCTCCGCTAGTGGTTTGGTTTTGTTACAACCGTTGTAAAATGATATTATATTGATATTGTTGGTCTTGTAGTTTATTTTAACTGCAATTGTTTCAATTTGTGTAAGCGTAATGTTTATTTTTATTATGCACTTAAACCTCTTTTCACACTAATACACCTACTCCGCCGTAGCCATCGCTTCTGCTGTTGATGAAAGCATTTTAGTTTTTTATTTTTGGTACCTGGTTTGTATTGGTCTATGTTTCGCTAAGGATTGCAATGTCAATTTTTTTTAGATTCAGGTAAGTCTCTAAGAGAAGTTTATTAACGCTGTTCTTGCGTTCTTTAAGTTTGAGTTTCTGTATTCCTGTGTCATGGGGATAGTGTTCTCTTTTCAGTTTTGCAATATTCGTGGATTACGGACAAACTTTGCAGCCGTTGAACACCATACAGCTTCCACAAAACCAGCGGTTCTACTTCTCACCGAGACCAAAATTTTGGACTCCGGTGATTCTTCGGCCATCGGTATTAAGGGTCATTCCTTAATCCATCGGCTTATTCACCATAGGGGGCTGGCCATATATATCCGCAACGATATACCTTTTTTCCATTCCCAGTTTTTTAGGCCAAAGCACGAATAATGAGTTCAGCTTCATTTGGGTTGAAATTCATGTCTTGAAACACCCCCTCTTCCTATGTGGTCTCTATCGAAGCCCAAACATCGCAAACAGCGCTGCTCATATTGGGTTTGATACTCTGTCAGACTCCATTGAGCGCATCCTTCAGAAATCACCAAATGCTGAAATCGCTATGGCAGGTGATTTCAATATCCACAATGACAAGTGGCTTCCTTATTCTAAGTCCGTAACACCGGCTGGTGAGGCGGCTGAAATGTTTGCAGCTTTAAACCAACTCACACAACTTGTAGATCAGCCTACGAGGATACCAGATCGGGTCAACGATACGGGTCATTTACTGGATCTGTTTTTAACTTCTCATGCGGAGAAATACAGTATCTCCGTCAGTTCTCCTTTGGGAAACTCGGACCATCGGCTTATTACAGCGGAATTTCCAATGTCATGGTCGTGCCAAATGAATGTTCCGCCTAAATGTCGATTATGGCACTATAAAAATGCGGACTGGGAAGGAATGAACAAGTTCTTTCAAGAGTGCAGCCATTCTGGTTTCGACTGTCATTCTCACGGGAATGGAACAGTTCATTCCTTCCAGTCTCTCTAAGCCAAATAAAAATCAGGCAATCCTTTGCATAATCATGATTGTAGAACAACAACCGCCAATAAAGAAGCCTCTCACCGCAAATATGTTAAGAACCAGTCAAATGAAAATTTAGCTATATTTAAGGCGGCTAGAAATCAGGCAACGCAAACAGTGTCCCAAGCTAAAAAAAATACCAAAAAAAAGTTCGAGAAGAGTTGCGGCAGGTCTTAAAGCTTGGGCAATAGCAATCGGACCTTTTGGTCCTTTGCCCGCAAAGTAGAGGAAAACTTCTTGAACAGTAGGAAATCATCAATCACCACCTCTGAAAGATGGGGACTATATCTTTTCTACAGCTCAAGAAAAATCCAATCTCTTCGCCCGAAAATTTGCAGCAAACCCTAGTTTACCTGATTCTAACTTAATACCCCGATTACCTCTCTAGCCAGTTCATCAATGCGCCGCATTATATTTAGATCTAGAGTTGTCGCTTAAGTTCTTGCAAGCATTAACACCAACAAGTCAGCCGGTCCGGATTGTAGTCTCCCAATTGTCCTCAAATATTGCTGTAAATCCTTGTCTAAGCCACTATTATATCTGTTTCACCGATCTATGTCTTCTGGCATTTTCCCTTCCATCTGGAAAACTGCTAACATAGATCCTGTGCCAAAAAAGGGCAGTAAATCGGACCCTTCAAATTATCGCCCAATCGCTATAGCCTCGGTGCTTTCTAAAGTACTTGAGACCATAATCAACTTCCAGTTGATGAAATATTTGGAAGCTAATCATCTAATTTCTGATCGTCAGTATGAATTTCGCGGAGGGCGTTCAGCCGGTGATTTAATTAATGTTGTTACTGAACAAAACTGTGAATCTTAAGTCATTGCACTCGACTCAAAAGCATTTGATCGCGTGTGGCACAAGGGTTTGCTGTGTAAATTGAGGACAGTTGGCCTTCACGGTTCGTTAATTTTATGGATTGAAAATTTTCTTCTTTGTCGCAAAATCCAAGTGGTGGTGGATGGTGTGACTTCCGATCAACATCTTATAAACGCTTGGTGTTCCTCAGGGATCCGTCCTTTCTCCAACCCTTTTTCTAATTTTCATCAATGATCTTCTATCAACAACTCTCAATCCAATATACTCCTATGCTGATGACAGCTCACTTTCCACCTCTTACAATTTATCTTCTTCTTCATCGCGAAACGATGTTCTCGCAGAAAGAATGGCTATGAATGACCGCCTTACGCGAGATCTCAATTCATTTTAAATGGGGTGAAGCCAACAGAGTTGAATTTAATCCCAACAAATTTCAAACCTGTGTTTTTTCTGGCCGAACTGATGGTTATTCACCGTCTTTTCTGACTGGTGAATCCAGCTTGGCTACGTCTGACACATTTGAGATTCTCGGTTTAACTATTTCAAAGAGAATATCTTGGGCTGAACAAATAAACAAAGCAGCGATTGGTGCAGCCAAATGTCTTGGATTTCTACGACGATGTAAGTTTTACTTTAATCCATCCGAAATACTTACAATATATAAGACCTACATAAGACCAAGGTTGGAGTATAATTCTCATATTTGGGCTGGAGCACCGAAAACTCATTTAACTGCACTCGATCGGGTCCAAAATCGAGCATCTCGAATGATTGAAGACGTAAAATCATTATCTGATCTTGATTCTCTTTCCCATAGGCGTATTGTGGGAGCCTTATGCGTGTTTTACAAGTACTTTCATGGTCATTGTTCATCGGAACTTTATGAATTTATGCCTGGTTTGTCAAAGCCCGCGCGTAATTTAATACGCCTGGTACACCGATACAATCTGGAAATTAAATTCGCGAAGACCAATAAATTTAAAAATTCATTTTTTGTTAGGAGTACGCGAATGTGGAATAAACTGAACGACGAGACGTTCCCTTGGAATACAATTTACAGAGATTCAAACTTAATATCAAAAGTAAACAACTAGAAGACTGAAAACCTTTATTTCTTTTATTCCTTTCTTACCTTTTTCCCTCCCAATCCTTCCTTTTACCTTTTGCAGTAGTGCTGTGTGTTTGTTGCTAAAACTTTCATATAAAGGATATCCTAAGTGCTCTGAACATTTATAAAAAAATTATTGTTTAAACTTCTAATGTTTATTTGTAAGATTTTTAGTTTTTCTAGCATTTTGATGAAATGTTGTCGGCTATATCTTTAAGATGAAGTGACAATAAATCTTTGTTGTTTTCTGCTTGCTAAATTAATGAATTGTTTAAGAAATCGTTGTAGTTGTGCCATTTTTAGTTTTTGCTCTTGAATAATATTATTTTGGATATTCAATTTGGTAAACCATGTATTAAATTGTGCTGCATTTGTATTTTGGGATTGTGGTAATGGTAAGAAATTTTCTTCATTTATTGCGATTTGTATTTGTCTTTTTTTTGGGAACAATACGACGCTTGCCTCACGGAAGGAAACTTTGTGTTTTGTGACGTATTTTATGATTTTAAATTGTTTTTTTTTCTTGACAATTTTTAGAATTGGTATAATGCTCTTCCTTGCAATATATGCATTCTGGATTGTCTTGGCATTCATATTGTTTTCCTTTTTCAATTTGATTTGAACATTTGGTACATTTCGTTTCTGCCTTGCAGTATTTTTTTAGATGTCCATAACCCAGGCAGTTTGAATCTTGGCTTTTGGTAGAATAATGTGGTTTTAAACGGTACATCATAAAATAATATTTTATCAGGTAGAGAACTAGCTCTAATTTCTATTTTTATCTCTTAATACCCTATTATGTCTATCCCAGGATTTTATTCTTTCGATTCCTACTATCGCTTTGTCTGCTAAGATGTTTTCTGAAATTTCTTTTAGATCAAATTCGGTTTACATGGTATAAAACTTTGGTATAACACATTTATACCCTTTTGTTTTTAGTTGTGTGTGGATAGGTTCATCTTCTTAGATTCATTTATTTGCTTTATAGTATGAGTCAAACTCAACTCTTACTGATTTTTTATTTACTTCTGTTATATTTTTAAATGTTGTATTATTTTCATTTATAATTTTTGATATTAGAACAGGCATCATTGATTTTGGTGTTGAATGATCAATGATGATAAAGAACGGTCATTTATCTGTGTGTAAATATTTGTTTTCTAGTTTCTTCCGTTCTGTGTTGTTATCATTTATCCGCACCATCTGTCATGGTCGTAGTTTTGTATTTTCTTTCGTTGGTCTGCGTTACTGAATCCGAAATTCCAAGAAGATCGGTTTCGTCTTCACTACACTCACTTTTCACAGGCATTTTAAAGGATGGTGGACCTTGTAGGCGCCCCCCACCTTGGGTTACTTTCGTAAGGGTGAAATTTATTTTTCACTTTGTTCAATTGAATATGTTTATGTTAAATATTTTACTAGGTATTTTATTAGAATATATATTTATGCACTAAAAATGTATTAAATTAAAGAAAATAATTTTTTTTATTTTTTTTCAAATAAAAAATGAATTTTCACTGGAAACAAAAAATAAAAACACGTTGTTTTAGTTAGACTGCTTGATCGAATCAATTTATGGTAGTTTATGATAATTCATTTGAGTACTAAAAAGTACTAAAATTAAAAAAATTATGCTCCTAATTTGAAAATTTACACTGTTAAATCTAATTATGCTCTAATTAATTATAGCGTCAAGGCATAGAAAGTATATTTCCCTAGAATTGGTTAGAAGGTCCTTCCGATTGTCTTCAACTTTGTGAAATCATGAACCTAATAATGTATTTATGTAATAATAATTATTTTGCGGTAATCTTTATGTATATAATATAATTTTTATTCTCAATATTTATTTATTAAATATAATTTTTTAACATCACAAATAAAATATATATATGTAAGTTTTTTAATTTAAATTTTATTATTATTTATGTATATTCATTAATATTGTTTAATAGCAGATGTTTTAATAATACATTAATTTAATTTTTTTTTAATTAATATTAATTATTAAATATATAATAAATTAAAATATATAAGACAATAATTAATTTATTATTTTTTTTATATAATTTAAAATTTTATAATAATTTTGAATATTTAATATTAAATTGTTTAACAATGATTTTATTTTAATTTTCTGGTTTTTTTTGTAAAATAAATAACAATATAATAATGTAATATATTTAATTAATAATTTTTTAATTGAAATGTTTTGTGTATTTGTGTTGTGTTTTGTATTGTTTTTAATGTTTAATTTTAAAATTTTTTAAATATTTAATTTAAACCACTTACTAATCTTAAATATAATTTTATAAAAAAAAAATATATATATTTATATATTAATCATTTTAATTGGAAAATAATTTAGATTTAATTTTGAAATAGATTTTGTTGGGTTTTATCTTCCTCGAAATCTGTCCATGCATTGTTTAGTTCGATGAATATCATTTTTGACAGTTCCTCATTTTCAGTGGCAACGTGCTTAAATTTAAAACATTTAAATAAATAAAATAAAATGTAAAATTAAGTTAAAAATTAAAAAAAAAAAAAAATACAAACCTTATCCGGATGAACAGCTAAACAAGCCTTACGGTATGCTCGTTTTACATCGGCCATACTAACAAGTTGATGCATTTCACATTTAGTCCACTTGGCTTCAGTCCATAAAATTGTGTGCATTGAGCATAAGAGAGCACGGATATTGCCCTTTTTCCCTTCCGTCTATAATTCAAATGAAACATAAAATATGAACATACCTTACAAAATTTTATTATAACATACCCATTCCATAATTTTAATTCGTTCCGGATCCATTTCCTTTATAACATCTTCTTTTCTCATATCGTTAATGGTTTTTGGCATTTGTGATGTATTACCAAATTTATAACCTTGTTCACCGAGTATATCTGCAAACATATTACCAAATCCACCACCACCAACACCGCTGCTAATTCCATTTTTCGTACCACTCGATGCAGTAGCAGTTGTAGCAGCAGCCGCTGGTGTACCTTGTCCCTTTGATTCTTTACTCTGCTCACCAAAATGCGAACGACTATAGTCTGGCTTTTGTGATGACGACGAAAAAGTATCTTGCATGCTTCGCGTTTGGTGTGTAGGTGTTGTATGACTACTCGGAATTGGTGACGGTGTTGGTATTATGTTCGGTTGTGATGCCACCCGCGGTGGTGTATTACCAGTACTTGACGATTGTCCACCAAATAGAGTTTGTTGTGATTGCTTCAAGTCCGATGTGAATTTAGTTGTGAAATTCGATACGAACGAACCAATATCGGCAAATGGATCGTTACTTGTTTTTGTCTCCGGTTTCGAAGGCATTTGAACATTTGACTGCGATTTGCCTTCGTTGGTTAGATTTGGTTTTAGAATATTTTCGAACGGAACAAAATTCTGTGGTTTTGTCGATTCGGTATGCATGGAAGTGGTACTCGAGCTTAAGTCTAAATTTAAATTACCCAACAAATTTACAGAATTTGTTTTTGGTAATAAATTATCGTCGAGTAGATCAATATGACTGGTATTGTGATTCGATAGGGTTTCGGAAGATTTGGATAGTGTGGCGGGCGACGAAATAGTATCGTCATTTCTGCCAAACCCGAGTAAATCAAAACTGATTTCTTTTTGGGGTGGTGGCTTCGAGATATGGAATGTATTATGCGTTTGCTTTTCATAACCTTGATTTAAGTTTAAGAGATCGAATGTTTCATTGATCGGTGGTGCCTCTTTATCCGCTTCTTTTGTATGCTGCACTAGATCGGGTTGGACAGTCGTTATACTGCCAGCTAAATTCCTGGACTGAAGTAATGGAGATGGTGGAGGTGGAGCTGGTCGTGGTGGTGGACCTTTAACGTCTGATTTACTACTAGGACGCTTGGCTGTTACAAAATTCTCCACATTTTCATGATGTTCAATGTCCGATGCGAATAAAATTTTAGGATTTTTTTGAATAGGTTTTCCAGATAGCCATGGTGCTATTTGGGCCGGTGGCTTTTCCACACTATCCACTAGAATCGAAATCGAAACATTCAAATTTGTTAAATACTGATCCGTATCGGTAATTTCATCTAATTCTTGGCGATCATAGGATAGTAGAGTTTCTTGTTCTGGAATGTATCCCGTATTAAATTGTAAATGACACACTTTTATTCCATGCGGGCGTCCACCCATTCCGGCAAGTGTATTACGGGCATGATATAAACTAACACTTACATCGCCACATACTACAGTGTTTAAGGATAGTGTGATCTTCTCTTCAGTGCAATGATATAATCTAGAAATATTAAGATATGCTTTACAAACATATTGGATTTAGATTCAGATTAAGACCTACCTCATTTTTTCATAATCGTCTAACGTGTTTATAATAATCTTATCATTACAAATAATCTCAATAAATAAGCGACAACCATCTCTGGCCTTTGTCATTCTAGGAACTGGTGATATTGTCAACGAAACCAAAGTAATCGGTTTATAATGCGGTAAATGTGGTTTCGATCGGACAATATCTGTTAAGTAATATAGATAGCGGAGCTCGGATGGCCGCATATTCGGTGGAATCCTTTTTACTGCAAACATTTGTATACCATCTTCAGGCTCAGTGATTAAGGTTGCATACACAAATAAAGCTGCAACAATTGTAGCTGCTACCGATCGGCCACCATCGGCACTCTCAACAATGAGAACACTTTTTGGATCAGCACTCAAGAAACCGTACATATCTTCGACAATACTGTAGAGACCACGAAGTGATAAAGTACGAGGTGGTATCGGAAAATATATGACACTTCCTTCAACCGTTCGAATAGGTGGCGGAAGTTTTGGTATCGACCGTGGTCCAAAATTATAGACACTCACTTTGGATGGTTGATATTTACTTTCCAAGAAGAATTTTATATTTTCCACATGATTTGTTCTGTATGTAGATTCTAGTCCTTCGGATGGACACGGCATAACCATGACCCGCGAAGTAATGTAACTTATATCAAGATCGGCTTTGTTGAAACTTTGCTGCACATTTTGCATCACTTTCGATGAAGTGTCCTTAAGATTTTTAAAGAAACTTCCGGCCCCACCTTTTAAACTGGAGAATAGTCCATTTGATGGAGTGGCTAATATTGGATTTTGTTGTTGTTGTTGTGGTTGTACGACTAGTGGTGGTGGTGGTCTCGCCACTTTAGGCGGTTGTGGTCTTTCAGGCGGTAATTTATCATTATACCAAGTGGTTCGCGTGTCTTCAACGGGTATACTACCACCCGGTTGCTCAACTTTGACATCAATTGATGGAGGGGTCGATGCTTTAGCTCTAGGTTTTAGTTTAATCGGCCCTTTTACATTCCAATTAAGACTTTCGGATATAGCGGCTAGTCGCTCGAGTACAGAAGAAATGTCAAATCGATTATCCGGATCCGTTTGCAAACATCCTTTGATAATGGCATGAAAACAGTTATACATATTGTTTGAAGGCAACGTATAATTTCCGTTGATAATTCTTAGCTTCGCTGAATCTTCAAATGGGTGCTTACGGAAGCAGAGGAAGTATAAAATACAACCAAGGGCCCATATATCTGTTTTAATACTAATCACCCGATTATCCCATGTGTCTAGCTGTTCAGGTGCCCGATACATTGGTGTCGTAAACGTGGCAATTTTTTCTTCAATTTGAGTGCGAGCATTCGCATTCCAACTAGGATCCGGTGAAATAGTTTCGGTTGTGGCCGAACCAAAATCGCAGAGCTTTAAAAGGCCATCGGCACCGAGAAGGAAATTTTCGATTTTTATATCTCTGTGATTTATTGGTGGATTTTGAAAGTGTAAATGTTTTATAGCCTGAGAGGCCTGATAAAATATTTGCAATATAGTTTCACCGTCCATTGGTTCGCCAACATAGTCGAGTAGTGGCCCGCCAGTACACAATTCTGTGACGAGTAAATATTCAGCAAGTCCATTTGTACTTTTGCTGCGATCTACCAGAGATGCTGTAATGAATTTTACAATGTTTGGGTGGTCCGAAACCTGTTTATGAACCTGAATCTCCCTTATTATATTATTGCATGCTTCTTTGTCCGCGCCAAACAAACGCTTAAGTGCATATAGTGTTCCTTCATTTATGTCTTGGGCTTCGTACACGAATGCAAATCCACCTGAAACAAATATTTTTGTATTGCTGTGTCATTTGTCAAACAAGATCTACATTTAGGCCAGATTTGTATACTAGTTCGTCGCCCTGACCATAGTATTATATGTACATATTACTATTTACAAAGAAATTCTAATCTTTTGTTATGCCATTAAACATCATAATAAACGTAATCGAAGTTTTTTATAAATTTACTAAGGAAATAGACGAAAACATGTCGCAATGGATTAGATGCTTCAATGTCATATATTTAGTATGAGTAATCACAATAGGATGAGGTATCAACTGAGCCAAGAGTTGCGATATGTTCATGATTTATAAACAATATAATACCGAATCCACAGAAATCAGATATATATCATTGCATATTTATTATGCAAATGGAAAAAAACAAAAACAAAAAATGTACAAAATTGATGAAAAGTCGGTCGTGATCCACCCACAAAAAAAAATTCTTTCAACTTCTAAACCATATTTCACCAAATTTAGTAACCACAACGATACGAATTATTGAACCACAATCAAATATTATTGAATCACATAACAAACCTTCGGCAATTAGAGATTTAACTCGTAATTTAAGTGCTCCAACTTCAACAATTTGCCCGATGAAATCATTGCTTATAACACTGGGCTCAATATTGAAGTAGTTTAAAGCTGATTTTAAGAATTCACTCATATTTTATTATGTATTTTATTTATGAATTTAAACTTTAGTGCGTATTTTTTAATAACTTTTAATTCATTTCTCAACGACTCAGGTGAAAAGAATATTAAAATAAGATTAGAAAATTTTTGTATTTTTGTTAAGTGAAAGACCTAGACCACAGTTTTTGACATTAAACTAGATTTCTTATGTGTGTGTGTATGGATATAAAGAAAATGTCAACTTCACCCTGCTTAAAATTATTGTAGGTAATACTTTATGCGAATTTAGTTGAGTCGAGCTTTTGAGGCAGTCGAGTCATCGTTAGAGCTAACTAGTCTCAAACCTTAAAATATGAGTAATTTTAACTATCCACTATCATGATATTTTCCATTTGTATGGATGACATAGTTGTTCGATTCAGCAGATATATAGATGATTTGATTATTTTATAAAAAATTTCTTAATAATAAAAAGTGTAATAAAACCTTTACTTTCTCATTTTCAATAGTACAACCTATACGAAACATATCAACCATGTGTTCTTATTTATTACAAATTCCCCACTCGATTCTAATTGGAAATGTCAAAAATTTCTAATACATACATTTTTAACTTTTTTATTTTTAGTAATTCTTTTGAACCTGTCAGATACGGGTGTCGGCTTGGCGCACGGTTATAAATTTCTTGTAGTGATAAAATTTATTTTTTTTTTGATATTTTTATTTATACACTATATATGTATATAAATTTTATCTATAGTGAAATTAAATAATATAAGTGTTTATCAATAACTGTAATCTACACACGAAACGTTACGTACACGGTGTATAATTAATTAATAAAATAAAAAATTCGATAAAATGTCACATCAAACAGGAATTCGAGGTAATTTTTTTTTTTTTTAGAAATTCTCTCGCTTCCAAATTGACAGGAAGAAATGATTAAAAAATGTTGTAATTTATAAAAATTAATGGTATTGTGTTTGTTTATTAATAATAAATATAAAATATTGTATGCACATCATTATGGCCAGAGAAATAATGAATCGTTAAGTGAATATTTTTTTTGAGGTTATATCGACATTCTATATTCTTCGTAATTTTTAAAATGTCAGTAATCTTTAACACTAAAAACAAGTTCTAATCGCTAGGTAACAATAAAATATATTGTGCAAAATTGAAAAGAAACATAAATTTAATGATTACAGTTAGGTAGTGTGGTAAGAAGATGTTGATTCTTTGTTGTCTGGGAGATTTTTGTGTTGGATCTGCGTTGGGTGTTAAAAAAGAAAGCACAGCAATACATATTGAGGTGTCTAAATTGTAAAATAATAAACAATAATGTAGTTATATGATGTGCACAGATAAATCTTATGAGACATTCAACTCTTCGTCATAAACATAAAAATAAAATTAAAACATAAGTACGTTTTATTGTTGTTGTATGATCTCGACTCGGCAGAGTGAAGTGTTTCGTGTAGACATGCATGCATTTGAATTTTTGTGTATTTTTAAAGTGGGAGTAATATTTGCGATTTGCCATTCATTTGCCTCTCGTAAACATTAGTAAAGTTTTTGAATGAGTCATTCACAGAATTTTTATCATGAATAATAAATGGTATGAGTAGTATTTTCGAACAAAATTATTCGTATGATAAACCGCGACTTTTCGAGAGTCTGTGATGACAGGATGGAATGATAGGAGTGAAGATTTGAATTATTTTAATTTACAGTTGGCGGTCGATTGTTTATTTTCTTTATTTTTTCGATGGAGCTGAAGCTTTGTTGCACAGGATTCATACGAACGGCCACAAAATTACTGTCATTTTGACGTATCATTTTGAGGTATGTCAAAGCAAGCCAAGTATCTGGGGACTTCAGCCTTCCATCCATCATTCACATTTTTTCATATACAAATTCGCTTAGTGTTTCTCCTAGCAAAAAACCTTTTTTGGGTTTGTTAATTCCTTCTGTGGGATTGTGCAATGATTTTGCAGCGAAGCACACCAAGCAATATGACAATTATGATATTTTGAGTGTGGTTTAAAACAGTACAGGGTATCAAACAAGCGCATTCGACCTGTGTACAAAATTAACATTTTGATTGTCAATTGATCTGGGTAGTGGTTGAAACGTTTCAATGAGGTATCTCGCAAGCAGATTATCTGTTTGTTTACTACTACAACACCAGCTTCCGATGTTATTTCGAATAGATGCTGTCGAATTTGTTGGTCTCTTAATCGCTTTTGTTGCTTTTACCCATAGGGAATATTCAGTGTCTTTTACCCACGCTAATTTTCTATTAGTCTTTCAACTTTCTTTTTAATGTGCATAGATTTTTTTTTGTTGGCTCTTAAAGATTAATATTGTCTTTGATCAGTCCAGGAGAAAGGTTCCAATTGATATTCTTGTTGTAAAGTCTTGGTGTAAAGGTTGATCCTTTTGTTACATAGATATCCATAAAATCTGGAGTTTTGTTTAAAACTGTTGGTCAGTAAGTAGGGACACCAGCAGATTGCCTGCTTCAAACAGTTCTCTTCCTTTTGGTGTTATAATTTTGGAGCTCCGAAAAGGGTTGGCTTTTGCGTTAGTCACCGCCAATGTGTGCCATTTTGTGGTTTGGCCATGTGTGCGTTGTAGCCACTAGCACCGCGACCTTTAAGGTCTTTTGTACTTAAACCATTATTAATCAACCGTCCAACTAATATTCAGGCTCTTGATAAACATTTCATTTGATCTGGGCTCATTATTCTCCCACCTAAATGTTGCAGTCGTTGGCGGAAAATCACTGTGCATTGGCGCAGGGCATGTTCCGCTGATTTCACTTCCATATTACAGAAGCATCCATTGCACTTAGACCCTTATTCTTAAGATGTCATTTTTCAGCCTCGTTTACCTCGATTCCAGTATGTCCTGGCACCTACACAAGTGTTACCTTATTTGTGGTCGCTAGTTTAACTGTGTTAAGACAATCCCACACTAGTTTTGATTCGATGGTGTGGGACCTAAGAGCCTTTAACACCGCTTGACTGTCCGATACAATAAAGACATTAGTGCTATTTAGGTCCCTTTTTATGCATATTTATGCTTGGAAAACAGTAGCATTGTATTCCAAGCACAACCCCAGAGTTGTATGCCATAAATGGTACAGATCCTTACCGGTTTCAGAATTTTTTTTTATCAGCAACTTATTATGAATCGAGAGCTCGGAAGGTCTGTCTAGAAGAGAATGTTATTGGTATGTGCTGAACTCTCAAATTAGTAAACTCAGAATCACACATATCATGCATTACATATCATGCAGAATCATGTATATTTTGTTTGTAGCTCTATGCAGTTTGTTGGTAGAGTCAGTTATGTTTTGTGCTACCGCTAATATTGCAGTGTCATCAGCAAATGTCGCTATTGTTGCATCAGTTTTGGACATGTCTCGTGTGTATATGAGATGAAGAATAAGCCCGAAGAGACTACCTTGAGGTATTTCTGTTGTTAATCTCTTTAATTAAGAGTTTTCATTCTCATACTTTAGTCGAGAGTGGCTATCTGAAATTTACGATTTCAATAAATCATAAAATTGCCTTGCCATATCTCGATGAAGTTTGACTGCAAGCCTTTGATGTAGTATTTTATCAAATGTTTGGGCCACATCTAGCAATATCTCGGATCATGTTTGTTTAGTTTCAAGTGAATTTTTAACTAGCTTAAGCATTTTTAGAAGTAACTGTTCGAAAAATTTGGATAGTGGTTGGAAGCAGAGTTATTGACCTCTTTATAAAAATTTTTCATTGTGCGGTTGGTTTGGTTTTAGTATCATTATTACTTCTGCAACCTTCCATTGCCTTTGTACGTATCTCAATCGGACTGCCGCATTCATTATGTTCAGTAATTTTGAATCCCTTTTTCGGGTAAGGCTTTAATTACCTGACAATTTATTAAGTCACGGGCACGGTTGAAATGTTTCCTCAAACATTTGATTCGCAAAAATATCTGCTCTTTTTTTGGAATTGGAGAGGCCTGTATATTAGGTATTTTTAGGACCTTGGTGGCCTTCCATTGAGACTGACTGGTTATTCCTTTATTAAAGTTTTTAAATTATTGGCCAAATTGTTAAACAGTGTTTTCCCTTCCGGTGTTCGATTTCTTGTCAATTTTTACGAGGTTTCCCTTTATTTTTAAATTATTTCTCTCACTTATTCGGGCTTTTTCACGTTTTCCCTTATGTGACTAGGAGTAGATGCTTATTCATGCACTTTGTTTATTTGCTATAAGTCAGTCTAATTCATCATCTAATTGCGCCCCCTGCAAAAAGTATTTTTGCGCTCAAATGGCAAAAAAACATTATATTATACTACGTTATGATTCAAAAATTAGTTTTTCTAGCTTTTATACTTACAAATTCATCAAAACCCCTTTCTTTTCTAATCTTTCCAGCTGTTCATTTTCATGAGTCGATACCCTTGCTGTGGAATGGTTGATCTAAAATAAGTTTTGATTAACTTAACTTTCGAGAAAATTTTTTCGTTATTTGCGCTTGAAACTATTGCAACGTCAGTAAAATTCTTAAAAATATCTAAGCCAGAAAGCGTATTTAAAGTGAGATTTATGATATGAAATGAAATTTGAATACAGGACAGCGTTTTAGAAGAACTTGAAAAAAATATATATATGTACCTATCTTTTTTGAGCTATCGCAAAAAAACTGACTGTCGTATTCACTTTGGCTGCATCATTTACACATAAATTTAGTGAATGTTGCCATTTTGGTGCCACTCACATTTTCACTGTCCAATACCTGTACTTTTTTTATGATGATGAATCTGATAAAATGTTAATAAGTTTTTAATATTGGACGTAGGGTGACATTTTTTTTATTAAAGTCACCTGTTCTTCTTTACTAAAATTGGTTAATTTTTTTAGGAGGTTAGGGGCATATCCTCCATTCGGTTGCAAATAAATAATTTGCGCCGCGCAAAAATAGCGGATTTGCGACAGCTGAAATTGCGTTTGTAAATCGATATCCTCGATAATGATCGCAAATTTGTAATTCAGCACTTTGCTGAATACGATTTGCTATTGTCATTTATGTCATTTGTCACATAATTTTTGATTTTTATTTGGTTCATATTTTCCTGTGATATTCCATAATTGTTTTTGATAAACAAAAAATAGTAAATATTAGCCAAAATTAAAGAAATGGAAGTAAAAAAAAGCTCATGATTTTCTGGAAATGATTTAATATTACTTAGTTACTAAAAATATTAGACAAAAATGCATAACATGCATCCCAAACAGCTGGTTTATGTGGTAGCTGCCTGTATCTATTGGGCCAATTACATTTGGGAAGCCGTATGTCTTGCAAAATCCCAGTTTTATCCCAGCTATGTCCACTTCATTTCTTGAAAATTTCACCAAAAATCTTACTATAATGGCCGACTGCCCCAAATTGTGGTAAACAATTTGTCCACTCACAAATTAGAAATTTCCAGTCCTCAACATATTAAGAGATGTTAAAAAATGTAATAGAAATACAATGTATGGAAAAATGTTTGTCGGTCTTTTTAAATTCTATAATGACAAAGCGGAACTATTTGTAAAGCGATATTGCACAAAAAATGTATTATCACAATCAAAAGGATCCTCACGATCACGAAATATCATCCTTTGAAGCCGTTTCGCCTTCGTCGCTGCATTAAGTCCATTTATAATTACCACAATCATTATAATTTTAAAATTTATTTAGAAAGTCGGAATTATTTTAAAATTTTAATTAAAATAAAAAATCTAACGTGTAAAGTGACAAAATTTGACAAAGTTTGAGGTTATATACTGTGTTAAATAGATTTACTACCTATAAATCGGGGTCGCAAAAAAATACGAAAAATTTAACAAGTTGCCACTGTCATTTTTATCGAGGATGTCGATTTTATGATTCAGCGGTGTTAAGTTACTTAACACGCTTGCGACTGAATGATTAAAATAAAGTTTCCCATATATTTAGTCATGCTCTAATTACTACCAGTTTTACGATGCCTAAAAAAATAACCAATCAGTGCCTACCCGGGTAAATCGGTTATATTTTTGGTGTTACCAAAGAAGCAGAGCAAGGAGCTTGTAAAAACAGGTTCAATATCCAACTACCAAGATTTATTTAAAAACTTCTGCCAAACGGTAGGATTCAAAACTTCCAAGTTCAACTTGTTACATCATTACTTTTGACTGTGTCATTTCCGTCTCATGTTACCGGCACCCATTTTAAAAATTTATGTCATTACATCTAGGGTGACTGAGACCAAATGTTACTGACTTTACTCTGCTGTCATTTGTGTAGTTGTCATTTTCGCGCGTCAATTTTTTGACAGATTGAAGTTTGGTTAGTTGTTTACATGTGGTCAACAAATAATTGTTCTAAATTAATATCTTAATAAAAAAATCGTAATGAAATTCAAACGTAATAGTGTAATTGCACTGTATTTGGGTGGAACTTCACAAACAGCAATAGTTCGTCAGCTCCAGCATTTGAATGTGAATAAAATGTTTGTGTATCGAACCATAACTCGCTACAACGAAACTGGTAACATCGCTAAACGCAACAGAGGCGATTCTACATCAAAAGAAATGATACGAAAGGTGAAGAAACGAATCCAACGAAATCCTCGTCAAAGTGCCATTCAATTAGCCGCACGTCTACATGTTTCACGATACAGCATTCAAACCATATTGAAAAATGAACTACACTTGAAGCCCTACAAGATACAAAAAGTTCAAGATCTTACGAAGGCATAATAAAAAGTTAGGCTTGAAAGAACACGAGCATTGAAGGCCTTGGCCGAACGTGATGAGATTCCAAAAATTGTCTTTTCTGATGAGAAAATTTTCACCATTCAACAGTTTGTGAATAAACAAAATGATCGTGTTTGGTTAGAGCACAAGTCCAACGATAATTTGGACACAAGAGTTGCTAAACAATGCTTTGCCACCTTGAGCACGTAAACACTTTGGTACGAACCGTTGGACATTCCAACAGGACTCGGCGCTGTCACACAAAGCTCGAGCGACACAGCAATTTTTACAAAATTGCGTTCCGCAGCTGATTTCGTCGAAAGAATGGCCACCATATTCACCAGACTTGAATCCCATGGATTTCTCCATATGGTCCATTTTGGAGAGTAAGGTGTCCACTAAAAAATACGAAAGTGTTGATGCATTGAAGTCAGCTCTTGTTCGAGAATGGAATAAAATTCCGCAAGCCCACGTTCGGTCAGCATGCAATGCTTTCTATGGAAGACTGAATCAAATAATCAGAGCCAAAGGAGGTCATATCGAGCAGTAACATGTTTTTCATAAAATGTAATATGTTTTCAACATATTCCACGAAATTTCAATAAAAAAAATCAAAATTAAAAAAATTACAGCGTTTTCATTTGGTAACACTTGGTCTCAGCTACCCTGTATAATTGAATTATAAACATATCTTTGCTACATACTTGTGCATTTATGCTACCATACATGTTCATTTGTTGATAAACCTAAATTTTGTTAGGGAATTAAACATTAATGCTTGCATTTACAGCTGTTATGCATAAAGTGTATCATTATCCATTTGATCTTAAATATTATTATTGAGTTCCAACTATAATCGGCACCTAGGCTTCAAATACGTAATTAGCACGAACGTCATTTTTTTTTTGTCATTTCACCAAAAAAGAAACTTGACTCGTCTATACGTACAAAATATTACAACAAATTTATAAATAATTTTTTTTTTAAATATATGTATAATCCCACAGTTGAACACTTTTAAATTTTTTGTTGTAGGCACTGACAGATCAAAAATAGTGGTATGTAATAATAATAATATCAAGAAAAAGTAGGAAGTTTATAAGATTTATATAGATAAGAAAATAGAAAAACTTGCTATATATAGAAAAATATATCGAAAATACCCCAAGTTATAAGTTTTCCTCACCGTTAATAAATTTAAATTTATTTTTCATAAATTCTAATTTATTATACTATATTGCCACAACATTTGCCTTCCTACAATTCACATATACTCGTATATGTATGTCTAGTGCATGTTACTTTACAGCATTGAATTATTCAATTGAAATTTAAAAAAATATAAATTAAAATAAAACCAAATTAAAACAACCTGTTTAAATTCAACTATTCGAGGGTACCAGCAACAAATATATATATACATATATGTATAACAAGATATATACATCTAAAAATTGTCGATTCACTATATTTATATAGTTTTTTGTGTTAAATCAATTTTTTTAATATGAAGGCTTACCCTCAATTTAGTCTGTATCGTAATATTGAACCACAATTACGATGAGTCATGAACAAATTTCTTCTGTTTTTTTAAAATTAGAATAACAGAACTAACTGGCTAATTGAACTACTTATGTTTAACTCATTAATGAATTGTTTGCAGATACATTTATAACGAGATTAGAAAATTTAACTAAATATATAGAAGATACGTTAATTAATTTATAAAAAAGTTTTCGTAAATGGTGTACGTCGGTTAAATTTTTAATTGAATTAATTTGGCAGAATTGAAGGCAAACGGTTAAATTTGCCTTAGTCACGAATATATTATAATGTGTCACTAGTATATTCTAATATTTTTTTTTTAGTATTCTAATCGTGAACCTGGAAAATTTATGGCTTTATCTAAAATTGCTAAATATTTACTAAATATTGAAGCTGGTTTTTAACCAGTCAGTAACCGGCTAATTAGCATTAAATTATCCAAATAAATTAAAAATCATCTATTATGAATTTAGATAATATTAATCAGGTTTTGAAGGTCATTACTATTATCGAAGACAGAGCATCTCCAAGTCGAATACCAAATCTTATTGTATAACATTCCTTGTTTCTTAGAAGCACACATTTTTTGATATACATATTTTTAAATATCACAGCAAACACCAGAAACTTTTCCGATTAATTGAGTCACAAGCTTGCGTGAAATTCAAAATATAGATCCTTTAATACTACTTGGATCCACAATGTATACTCTTTATGGAAAACCCTGCGGCCTACGATTATATCGGTTGACTAACTTATGAGCTCTATAAACTAACCAATATCTGAGAAAATCTTATTTCATTCTGTAGTGGCCATAAATACAGCTCTAATGAACATAATGGAGAGTAAACATTTATATTTGTCAAATTTATTGATTTCGATATAATCTTGAATATCAATACATTTATGAATTTTCATAAATTCATAAACCGCGGTTACCGGTCGTATATCTATGATTGAGGTGTTTGTTTAATACGCCGTGGTCCTGAGTTCTATTCCCGCCGCTGGCCACAACATTGTATGTAAAATTGTGTTCGTTGGACTAACCACCTACAACGATCGCCAATTACAAAAAATGGGCTGCACGATTTTGTAATGGATCTCAGTAAGTCATAATGCAATTTGAATACTGCAGACTGATGCACTGTCCTATATTAATAGTGAGTCTTTTGCCTATTTTATCTCCGTTTCTGCACAGATGCAGTGAATTTAATTTTTTTAAAGCTAGATCAATGAGGCATTGCATGTTTTCTTGTTTCGATTCAGGATCATAATAATGATCTTTACTTTCATCTCGTGAATATTAATAATATTCAAGTATTTAGTATTTATCCATCTGTATATTGCTTTATGTACTCTAAGAGAGAGTTATGAAGGGTGGGCCATCTATCGGTTTAAATTTGAACCACCGGTTATTTCGAATCTGGCAATACTTATGTCACTATTCTGTCACAAAATTCAGTATATTATCTCCACTGAACGAAATGAATCGATTTATGCTTGAGCAACGTTTGGATTTATTGGAAATTCATTTCCAAAACAAAGACAATTGGTCGGAAATTGCACGAAAATGTCGTGCAAAATTTGGTCGCAAAGAAGGACCAACAGTGCCCGGTATACGCAAGTTTATTGTTAAAGTTCGTGAAACTGGTTTCATTGTTGATGCGCCAAGACGTGAGCTCGTACAGTGTTCGTACAGCGCGTACACCTGAAAATATCGAAGCTGTGGCTGAGAGTGTGCGTGAGAATCCATCAACATCAACTCGTCATCGTTCTCAAGAATTGAACATTTCACGCACCAGTTTATGTCGAATTTTGCGAAAAGATCTCGGTATGACGCCTTACAAAGTTCAATTGGTTCAAGAGTTCAAGCCGCATGACCATCCGCTTCGTTTTCACTTCGCTAGATAGGCCAACGAGAAAGTTCACGATGATGTCGATTTTGCCGATTTTGGTACGTTAATAAGCAAAATTGCCGTATTTGGGACTCAAAAAACCCACACGTGGTCTTACAGAAGCCAATGCACCCATTACGAGTGACTGTTTGTTGCAGCTTGTGGAGCGTAGGCATCATTGGCCCATATTTCTTTGAAAATGAGGACAGCGCAACCATTAAGGTCAATGGAGACACCTATCGCACCATGATAACCGATTATTTTACGCCCGCTCTTCTAGGTATTGATGTGAACGATGTTTGGTTTCAGCAGGATGGTTCAACTTGCCACACATCTCATGCCACAATCGATTTATTGCGTCAAACATTTGATGGCCGTTTAATTAGCCGAAATGTTGATGTCAATTGGCCGACAAGAAGCTGCGATTTAACACCATTTGACTATTTTCTGTGGGGCGCCGTTAAAAACAAGTGTTAGGCCGATAAACCAGAGATAATTGAGCATTTAAAGGCCAACATTCGTGATGCCATCGCCGAGATACGACCCCATACACTCGAAAATTGGTCCGATCGAATGGATACCGTAAGGCCAGCCGCGGCAACCATATGAATGAAATAATATTCCATCTCTAACCGGAACAATTGTACTTCACAACAAAAAAATAAATTTGGCAAAATTTCAAACCGTTTTTGTTTTATTGATTAGAACCTGGTACCTAGCAATTACATGTCATCGCCCGATGACATGTATTTTGACATATTGTTTTCAAAATCATCTATATTTTGCTTGTGATCTGTGTGTATTTCCTCGTTGTTCACCTATATAGCAATACCAATTTTTTATGAGTTGAACTTATGTAGCTTAGTCTTAATTGATAAAACTGATCAGACTAGATTTAGCCTTGTTGATGGTCCATTTTTCGGAAAACCCGAAAGAATTTTGTTTTGTTTCTTCCAGTGAATAAATTTATTTGTCTACTATTTTTCATGATGTAAACTTCCGTTTTAACTGACCTCGCTTTAACGGACTTTTTTAATTTTTTTATTTTAAAAAGATTTTTTACAAAGTAACTGGTCATTTTTGACTAACAGCGTTCGATTCTAACAATATAATAATAAAGCCATTTCTATTCTTTCCATAAAGTGTTGTTTTGGTTGATTTTGATTTATTTTGATTTATGCGCTTCTCAGGTAACTCAAAAGGTTTCAAAAAGGGTTTTGAAGCTCAAAAGGCTTCTTATAATACCCTTTTGATAAAGTAGTCTTACAATTTCAATATTAGGGTGATGGTGGAACCTTTCTTGATGTTTTTGAGCACATTTCTTTATTTCACTTGCGACTGTGAAGAGATCTCTATGAAGGTCACTATTACGAGTGTTCCAAGGGGTGGTTACAATCCTTCTAAGAACTTTATTTTGGAATCGTTAAACTATATGTTGATTGCTGGGTTTGGTGCATCCCCATAGTTGGTTACCATAAGTCCAGACCGGCTTGAGCACCTGTTTATAAAGCATAAGTTTATTATGAATGAATAACTGAGAGTTTCTTCCAATTAACCAGTACATTTTTCTATATTTTAACTGAAGCTCTTCCTCTTTATTTTTCACATGAACTTTCCACTTTAACTTTGCATCAAGGTTCTTACCAAGGTATTTGGCTTAATTTGCATGTGGTACAGGGATATTATTAAGAGTCACAGATGTAGTGGTTCTATTGACCAATTAGGAAGTTAATGTGAGTAGACAATGATTCATTCACTTTAATTCTTGACTTAGTTAGCCAATCTTGTATATTATTTATATCTATTTGTAGTTTGAATGTGACTTTATCGATTGTGTCACCAACAGCTAAAATTGCAGTGTCACCGGCAAATGTAGCGATAGTTGTATTGTCCGTCTGTGATAAGTCGCTTGTAAATAGTAAGGAAAGGAGTGGCCCTAAGACACTCCCCTGCGGGACTCCTGGTTTAGCTTCTTTTATGCTGAAGTAATTTCCTTCCTGTTTAACTTATAAAGTATCTTCTTTTTAGGTATGACTTTAGTAGTTCGCAATACCATTAAACAATCTAGCCAGACTTTGTCAAATGCCTGTGCTATATCGAGAAATATGGCTGAACAAATATTTTTTTCCTCTAAGGATTTTTCTATTAAATCTGTTATTCTATGGACTTGATCGATTGTGGAGTGTTTCTCTCTAAATCCAAATGGATGGGACGAAACAGCTCCTGGTTTTATAATTTCTGGTTTAATTCGTTTTAATAATAGTCTTTCAAACAGTTTTGACATGATGGGAAGAAGTGATATTGGCCTGTACGAGGTTAATTCACTTGGTGGCTTACCTGGTTTAATAGCTTTATTAGATAATTGTTTAAGAATCTCTCCAGTTATCAAGTCATACCCTGGTGATTTTTAAAGTACTACATGATTATTTCTTGCTTCACTTCTTTAGCACTAGTTAATGGGATTTGCTGTCTCAGGATGGTTGTATGGTTTTCAATCCGATTAAGTGATGTTAAATTGGGGTGAAAGGTATTCTGGAGAATATCCATGAACCTTTCTGCTTTTTCTTCTTTGGTTTTAGCCAGGCGACCATTTTTTATTCTTATTGGTGGTATGTGCATAACTGGCCTTTTCAGATATTTGGTTGCTTTCCACAATGAATAATCACTATCTTTATCATAGGTGATTGTAGCTATGAATTTATTGATTTATTTTTAAATTCCCGTATTTCTCTGCGGATTCGTTGTGTTAAATTATTTAATCTGTTTTGGCAGCTAGGTCTCATGTACGTTGTCATTCCCTTCGGGCATTTCTTTTCTCTATAACTAGTGATTTAATTTCCATTGGGTAGCATTTGCCAGCTATTTTTTTGTTTGTAGTATTAGTGCCTTTCCACGCTGCTTGCTGTTTATCTTTGACGAGCTTTTCCACCCCTTGTCCTAATGTTTCTTCTGTTGAAAGTTGTGTGTTTAAAATGATGCTATTGTTTAGTTCATTCCTAAAAATTTTCCAGTCAGTATATTTATTAGTTTTACATTGGCTGCTGGTCATTTGTAATTATTGTATCAGTCAAATCCTTCCTGCACTTGTATATAATCAACCGGGATTTTTCTTGTTATAAAAAAGTCAATTTGGTCAGGTGTTTTATTTTGATCGCTGGGTCAATAAGTTGGTTTTCCAGTAGAATCCCACTTGCAGTTGTATTTAATTATTGCTTGATGAAGCTCTTTCCCTTTAGGTGTTGTTAATCTTGATCCCCAGTCTGTATGTTTAGCGTTGAAGTCACCCCCGATAATGAATTTTTCACCTAGCTGTTTGAAGGAGTGTGTATAAGCATTCTCTTTGATGCTGTATCTAGGTGGGCAATATATTGCGGCTACCACTACTTTATGGTTGCGAGTATTAATGCTAACGCTTGTGTTTTATCACTTTCAAGTTTTAGTTGTAGATCGTATTTAATATCCTCTTTTTAAAATCACGGCACTGCCCCCTCGTGCATTATTATTAGGATGTACTGCTGAGTGAACTTCGTAGCCACGGAGTTTTATATGACTGAGTAGTAAGGTGTGTTTCAGATAATAAGCACATATCTAATTTTTCTAAATCAAGAAATAGTTGTATTTCATTTTCTCGTTGCAATATACCATTGCAGTTCGATGCAAGAATTTTTGAATTATTTTCCATATTAATTAGCAAAGAGAGGCTAACTCTGATGCTGTTTGACTTTTTTCGAGTAAAGTGAGCATTTGCAAGATTGATATAAGAGTTCTTTGCTTTTCTTCTTGTAAAGTATTTTATTAGTTTGGTTATTATTTGAATCATTAACTGAAGCAAAACTATGTTGCCTTCTCGAACTTCCAATAGTGAGTGCATCAGCATATGTTACATTTGGATTAGTTCTTGATGATTTGCTTAATGTTTCATGTGTCCTTAACTTTGTGGATATTCTTGTTGACGATGAGTTAATTTCTGGCCTGGTACTTACTGAAGTTTCTCTTGTTTTGTTGCGAATTTTTTGCAACTCTTTTATAACAATGCAACCTCTGTAGTTGGCTGGATGTGGCTCCCCTCAGTTGACACATTTTGGTGGGGTACTTTTTTGTTTCATACATTCAGCCGTACGGTGTTTTCCTATACTTTCACGCATCTAGGCTCAATATTACAAAAGTTTTGCGTGTGTCCGTAGACTTGGCACTTTTTGCACTGGGGAATCATTTTAGATTTTTTAAATGCTTTTATTTGCATTTTCATATGAGGTATTTCGCGGATTGCATAACTATTTTTAATGTTTTCTGTTCTTTCAAAAGATAGCAAATATAATGGAAGCGGTGTTTTGTCACCTCTTTTTAGCAGCTGTGTAACTTCTTTAGTTTTATATCGTTTCCCCAAAATATAGTCTTTTATATCTTCTGGTTTGCATGAAGCGTGTAGTTTCTTAACAGTAGCTTATCTTCGTAGGAATACCATGTTGTTTTGTTTTCATTAAGAGCTCCTGTTAACTTTCTATAGCTATCACTGTCTGGGACATTTATTTTGATATCACCACTATTTAGAGCTGTAGTTTGAAATTCTATCCGATTGTTGTTCATGATGTTTCTCATACTATATGATAATTATCGCAATTGGATATTATAACTGGAGGTGGACGTGGCACTTTTTTCTCCAGTTGTATATTCTTTTTTCCGGTTGAGAGTTCTTTACTTGATCGTTCCTGTTCCGCTAAAACCTGAGCTTTTTCTCCTGTAGTACATTCCTACTTCCGGTTGGAAGCTGCTCAATTGATTGTTTCAGTTCGGGTGAAACCTGTGGTGATTTATTCATGTTGCGTTTCTTATTTTTTTTGTTACGGTTCAGAATCCATCCCGTTTGTCTGTTCAGCTCTTTCTCGTCTGTTTCATATATAACCTTTATACGATCATTGGTATCGTGTTTTTCCTGCAGCTTAGATGTTTCTTTCTCAGATATTACTGCATTTAGAGCAACTCTTAACTCTTTGTTTTCTCGCTGTAAGTTTTCGAGGGCTTCCCTCTCCTAACCATCCTGGATTTTTGTCCAAATGGGTTGAGTTACCTAAGAGGGTTTTTAAACAATGGTTGGCTCACCCCAGAATCCATTGAGCCAGCCTCGTTAGAGGGTGGATTTGCCAGCTGCTTAGCTGGGTTACCACCTGGGGTACAATTATCTGAATAAGTTGTACTCATTGTTTATTTTACTGGTCATGGAGCATCTACCACTCTGACCCGTACGATTTGGTAGCGGGTCTGGTTGGAGAACTTCATTTACTAAGTTTTCGATATTCGGTTATACCGCCGTGTCTCGGCCGCCAGAGCCTCGTTAGTTGCCTAGCAGGGTGCACCACCTTAAAACTAGTATTTTTGAGCTTTTATTTGCAATAAGAGAAAGAAGCTTTAAAAATACAAATTCAGAACCAGTAGATCTTTATTCAAAAGTCAGATGGTCGGTATTTAAGTCGTGCGAATTTAACGAACAATCGGTAATACTGCAATTCGTGACATCAACTTTTAAATAGTATTGTCCTTTTGAAGCATGCTATCTTTAAAATTTTGGTAAATTTAAAAGAAATATTAAAGCCGACAGAATTGGCAGTAAAATAATAGGACAAAATCATTTAAACCTTAGTCCTTACTCGCTGCGGAAAAAATAGGTTTTGTTGAGTACATAAACTGTATAAACTTTGCGTTTTACTTTGAAATTTGTTTAAATAAAAATTGTCGTTTACTATTTTGAAAACCCAGCATTCGAGCCAGCCCTATACCCGAATTCCAGTTTGATAAAAAAAATTTCATATCAGGTTTATTCGTATAAAAATTTCAATTGGTTTAAAAACTCATCGACTGCGATTCTCGTTTTATGAGTGGGAAATTGACAAAAAAGACTATAATATTCTAAGGCAACTGTGCGATGTTTAAAGCAAATATCTTGTAAAAAAAGCTGTCAACAAATATCACGAGCGATACTAAAGCTGTCCCTTTACATACATGAGCTTTAATAACAATCTACGCGAGATTTTTTTACTTTATAATTTATAGTTGGTGTTTTTTAAAGGATTTATAAAAATTAAATTATCACCGGCTGCATTTCAACCTATCATAATCGAATGACAAAAAATAAATGCAAGATTCAAACTTCATAGTTTCAGCCAATTTACCATCTATATCGATCGATGTTGTCTTACGATATCTAATAAATTTTTCATCCATTCCTGCTAAGTTATATTTAAATCCGAATATTCAATTGGAATTTTAAACAGACATACATACATTTACTTATCGAAATTAAGCTCTGTAAGCTTTATTAAGGTGAAGAAATATTGAAGATAACCACATTTTATCTGGATTTTGATGAAATGCATTCTACTGAAAATATAAGTTTTAGTCAAGTTGAATTTGTTAATAATTTTTGGTTTTAATATAATACCTGCAGCTATATTAGTATTAGTCACAAGATTCATGTTTTTGAAACATTTGAAATTCTAAATCAAGAAAATATGTTGTAGGATGAAATCTTATAGCCAACACTTTTACAGTTGCTTTTCCAATTCGGAGGCTCCTTAGTATGGATCATTCCATATGAAATCGTACATAAAAATGAGATTTTGGAAGTTGATGTCTCAAAAATTGTTCGAACTGTATTTTTTCGATTTAAAAGTAAAAAAAAAAATATTGTAGAAGCAAATTTTTTTTCTTTTCTCTCTCTCTCTCGAATTACACTCTCTTAAAGTTTTCACTTTTTCAAGGAGTTTTGGGTACATGTATTCGATTTTTGATCATATTTTTGAAACGGTTTGGCCGATTTTATGTGTCAACGGTTTCTTAAAGCTACAAAAATATAAAAAATTATAAAATTATTAGTTTTAAATACGTTTCAGATTTAAAAGTTAAGTGATTCTTTGAACCTGTATTTCTTGTTACCTCAATAACAAAAAAAGTTTTTTTTTTAAATTACCGTTAAATCATTTGTTAGTAATGACACTTTATTCTGTGGAAAAATCAGCTTGGCACTAAGACAAAAATGTTGAAATACAGGCCTTTGAAATCAAAATTGTATATCCTTCCGTACTGAAACTTATCTGTTTTCAGAATTTTCTAAATATATAACTTTTGAGACCTATGAAAATCGTATCTTTTATTGATATTTTAATATTAAGTTAGATTATGCCATGAAGATCAGTAATCTGCAACAACTGAACACAGCAAATTATATTTGTGGTGCATGTTACATCCAAATATTAAGAGTAATCGAAGAAGTTTCAGATAAAACTAGCAGTCACACCACACCAGATGAAAAAAAAAATGGAATCAGCTGACATGATTCAGAATTGAGAATTGAGGAAAATGAAACTATACTGCAGGCTAATCAAGTTATAGGAGCATGTGGATTAAGCCCATTAAATAAAAGAAAATTGGGGAGCAAAACATATGGAGAGGAAAAAATACAGAGGATTTCTTCAATTTTGAGTCTTGCAATTCAAACTCCACATCCAAGCATCCCAAGTTCCTCTGGCATCAGTTTTATTAAAAACGAATTGGATTCCTGGATTTTCAATTTAAAAGAAGCATTCAAAAAGGAAATGAAACAAAATCAAAAGATGTACCTGCTAACCACATTGTCAGCTAGTTGGAGTCAAAAGCGTATAAAAGAAGAATTTGGAGTAAGCAGATACAAAAGCAGGCAAGTAAAACAGCTGGTTGCTACCAAAGGACATTATAGTTACCCAGATCCTATTAATGGTAGTCCGTTATAAGTCAACGTAAAAGGTAGAATTTTGGAATATTATTACGACAACGAAGTAGGCCGAATATTACCGGGCATGAAAGATATAGTGAGCGTCCGTGAAGGCTCAATAAAAGTTTAAAATAAACTAAGAGTTTGATGTTGCTTAACCTAAAGGAAGCATACCATAAATACAAACAACAAAATAAAGATGATCTTATCGGATTTTCAAAATTTGCAATGGAACGACCAAGAGAATGCGTTTTGCCAGGTGCTTGAGGGACACATTCAGTGTGTGTTTGCATTACACATCAAAATTCAAATTTAATGTACTCAGCTGTCTCCAATTTAGTCCAACCAAACGATACCAAAGAAGTTTTAAAATATGTAATGTGCAATGTTGAAAATTATAATTGCTGCACAAATATATGTTCTGTTTGCAATAGAAAGCTTGATGATTTCATAACGGAGACCCAACAAAAATTGGGCGAACAGAGTACAGAGGAAATTAGATACCATATGTGGACGCAATAAGATCGGTGCAGCCTCGAAGAATCTATAAAGAATTTCTTGCAATTCTGAGAAGATTGTTAGTTAAACTGAAGTTACACAGTTTCACTGCTAAGCGACAATCTGAGTATCTTCGAGAAATAAAGGAAAACATTTGCCAGGGAGAATACGTTATTATTTGCAATTTTGCCGAAAACTATTTGTTCCTAACACAAGAAGAAGTTCAATCAAGTCACTGGAATAAGAAACAAGCAACAATATTTCCGATGGTTGTCTATTATAAAAAGAATGATGAGCTAAAACACAATAAAATATAATTTTCTGTGTTCAGTTGTTGTAGGTTGCTGATATAACACGTTCAGTTACTTTACGAATCTGTAGATTCTTACGTGGATGCGGAGTAAGATTATATGAAACCAATTTACAAAATTAATCACAATACTATTATATACCACTTTATTTTAATGTAGGTAACATTTTAACTGGCATAATCTATCTAAATATTAAAATATCAATAAAAGATACGATTTTCATAGGTCTTAAAAGTTATATATTTAGAAAATTCCGAAAACAGATAAGTTTCAGTACGGAAGGATATACAATTTTGATTTCAAAGGCCTGTATTTTAACATTTTTGTTCTAGTGCCAAGCTGATTTTTCCACAGAATAAAGTGTCATTACTAACAAATGATTTAACGGTAGGATTTTGATGCAAGTACATTGTGTAATTGATAAAAACGGTGGATTCGATCGAATTCAATTGTTTAATTATTTTATTAAAATCCGATTTCTAGTGTTTTTGGTTTTAAAGTAAATATAAATAGGATTTTAATGCAAGTACATTATGTAATTGATAAAAAACGGTGAATTCGATCGAATTCAGTTGTTTAATTGTTTTATTAAAATCCGATTTCTAGTGTTTTTGGTTTTAAAGTAAATATAAATAGGATTTTAATGCAAGTACATTGTGTAATTGCTAAAAAACGGTGGATTCGATCGAATTCAATTGTTTAATTATTTTAATAAAATTCGATTTGTAGTGTTTTTGGTTTTAAAGTAAATATAAATAGGATTTTAATGCAAGTACATTGTGTAATTGCTAAAAAACGGTGGATTCGATCGAATTCAATTGTTTAATTATTTTAATAAAATTCGATTTGTAGTGTTTTTGGTTTTAAAGTAAATATAAATAGGATTTTAATGCAAGTACATTGTGTAATTGCTAAAAAACGGTGGATTCGATCGAATTCAATTGTTTAATTATTTTATTAAAATCCGATTTCTAGTGTTTTTGGTTTTAAAGTAAATATAAATAGGATTTTAATGCAAGTACATTATGTAATTGATAAAAAACGGTGAATTCGATCGAATTCAGTTGTTTAATTGTTTTATTAAAATCCGATTTCTAGTGTTTTTGGTTTTAAAGTAAATATAAATAGGATTTTAATGCAAGTACATTGTGTAATTGCTAAAAAACGGTGGATTCGATCGAATTCAATTGTTTAATTATTTTAATAAAATTCGATTTGTAGTGTTTTTGGTTTTAAAGTAAATATAAATAGGATTTTAATGCAAGTACATTGTGTAATTGCTAAAAAACGGTGGATTCGATCGAATTCAATTGTTTAATTATTTTAATAAAATTCGATTTGTAGTGTTTTTGGTTTTAAAGTAAATATAAATAGGATTTTAATGCAAGTACATTGTGTAATTGCTAAAAAACGGTGGATTCGATCGAATTCAATTGTTTAATTATTTTAATAAAATTTAATTTGTAGTGTTTTTGGTTTTAAAGTAAATATAAATAGGATTTTAATGCAAGTACATTGTGTAATTGCTAAAAAACGGTGGATTCGATCGAATTCAATTGTTTAATTATTTTAATAAAATTCGATTTGTAGTGTTTTTGGTTTTAAAGTAAATATAAATAGGATTTTAATGCAAGTACATTGTGTAATTGCTAAAAAACGGTGGATTCGATCGAATTCAATTGTTTAATTATTTTAATAAAATTCGATTTGTAGTGTTTTTGGTTTTAAAGTAAATATAAATAGGATTTTAATGCAAGTACATTGTGTAATTGCTAAAAAACGGTGGATTCGATCGAATTCAATTGTTTAATTATTTTATTAAAATCCGATTTCTAGTGTTTTTGGTTTTAAAGTAAATATAAATAGGATTTTAATGCAAGTACATTATGTAATTGCTAAAAAACGGTGGATTCGATCGAATTCAATTGTTTAATTATTTTAATAAAATTCGATTTGTAGTGTTTTTGGTTTTAAAGTAAATATAAATAGGATTTTAATGCAAGTACATTGTGTAATTGCTAAAAAACGGTGGATTCGATCGAATTCAATTGTTTAATTATTTTAATAAAATTCGATTTGTAGTGTTTTTGGTTTTAAAGTAAATATAAATAGGATTTTAATGCAAGTACATTGTGTAATTGCTAAAAAACGGTGAATTCGATCGAATTCAGTTGTTTAATTGTTTTATTAAAATCCGATTTCTAGTGTTTTTGGTTTTAAAGTAAATATAAATAGGATTTTAATGCAAGTACATTGTGTAATTGCTAAAAAACGGTGGATTCGATCGAATTCAATTGTTTAATTATTTTAATAAAATTCGATTTGTAGTGTTTTTGGTTTTAAAGTAAATATAAATAGGATTTTAATGCAAGTACATTGTGTAATTGCTAAAAAACGGTGGATTCGATCGAATTCAATTGTTTAATTATTTTAATAAAATTCGATTTGTAGTGTTTTTGGTTTTAAAGTAAATATAAATAGGATTTTAATGCAAGTACATTGTGTAATTGCTAAAAAACGGTGGATTCGATCGAATTCAATTGTTTAATTATTTTAATAAAATTCGATTTGTAGTGTTTTTGGTTTTAAAGTAAATATAAATAGGATTTTAATGCAAGTACATTGTGTAATTGCTAAAAAACGGTGGATTCGATCGAATTCAATTGTTTAATTATTTTAATAAAATTCGATTTGTAGTGTTTTTGGTTTTAAAGTAAATATAAATAGGATTTTAATGCAAGTACATTGTGTAATTGCTAAAAAACGGTGGATTCGATCGAATTCAATTGTTTAATTATTTTAATAAAATTCGATTTGTAGTGTTTTTGGTTTTAAAGTAAATATAAATAGGATTTTAATGCAAGTACATTGTGTAATTGCTAAAAAACGGTGAATTCGATCGAATTCAGTTGTTTAATTGTTTTATTAAAATCCGATTTCTAGTGTTTTTGGTTTTAAAGTAAATATAAATAGGATTTTAATGCAAGTACATTGTGTAATTGCTAAAAAACGGTGGATTCGATCGAATTCAATTGTTTAATTATTTTAATAAAATTCGATTTGTAGTGTTTTTGGTTTTAAAGTAAATATAAATAGGATTTTAATGCAAGTACATTGTGTAATTGCTAAAAAACGGTGGATTCGATCGAATTCAATTGTTTAATTATTTTAATAAAATTCGATTTGTAGTGTTTTTGGTTTTAAAGTAAATATAAATAGGATTTTAATGCAAGTACATTGTGTAATTGCTAAAAAACGGTGGATTCGATCGAATTCAATTGTTTAATTATTTTAATAAAATTTAATTTGTAGTGTTTTTGGTTTTAAAGTAAATATAAATAGGATTTTAATGCAAGTACATTGTGTAATTGCTAAAAAACGGTGGATTCGATCGAATTCAATTGTTTAATTATTTTAATAAAATTCGATTTGTAGTGTTTTTGGTTTTAAAGTAAATATAAATAGGATTTTAATGCAAGTACATTGTGTAATTGCTAAAAAACGGTGGATTCGATCGAATTCAATTGTTTAATTATTTTATTAAAATCCGATTTCTAGTGTTTTTGGTTTTAAAGTAAATATAAATAGGATTTTAATGCAAGTACATTATGTAATTGCTAAAAAACGGTGGATTCGATCGAATTCAATTGTTTAATTATTTTAATAAAATTCGATTTGTAGTGTTTTTGGTTTTAAAGTAAATATAAATAGGATTTTAATGCAAGTACATTGTGTAATTGCTAAAAAACGGTGGATTCGATCGAATTCAATTGTTTAATTATTTTAATAAAATTCGATTTGTAGTGTTTTTGGTTTTAAAGTAAATATAAATAGGATTTTAATGCAAGTACATTGTGTAATTGCTAAAAAACGGTGGATTCGATCGAATTCAATTGTTTAATTATTTTATTAAAATCCGATTTCTAGTGTTTTTGGTTTTAAAGTAAATATAAATAGGATTTTAATGCAAGTACATTATGTAATTGCTAAAAAACGGTGGATTCGATCGAATTCAATTGTTTAATTATTTTAATAAAATTCGATTTGTAGTGTTTTTGGTTTTAAAGTAAATATAAATAGGATTTTAATGCAAGTACATTGTGTAATTGCTAAAAAACGGTGGATTCGATCGAATTCAATTGTTTAATTATTTTAATAAAATTCGATTTGTAGTGTTTTTGGTTTTAAAGTAAATATAAATAGGATTTTAATGCAAGTACATTGTGTAATTGCTAAAAAACGGTGAATTCGATCGAATTCAGTTGTTTAATTGTTTTATTAAAATCCGATTTCTAGTGTTTTTGGTTTTAAAGTAAATATAAATAGGATTTTAATGCAAGTACATTGTGTAATTGCTAAAAAACGGTGGATTCGATCGAATTCAATTGTTTAATTATTTTAATAAAATTCGATTTGTAGTGTTTTTGGTTTTAAAGTAAATATAAATAGGATTTTAATGCAAGTACATTGTGTAATTGCTAAAAAACGGTGGATTCGATCGAATTCAATTGTTTAATTATTTTAATAAAATTCGATTTGTAGTGTTTTTGGTTTTAAAGTAAATATAAATAGGATTTTAATGCAAGTACATTGTGTAATTGCTAAAAAACGGTGGATTCGATCGAATTCAATTGTTTAATTATTTTAATAAAATTTAATTTGTAGTGTTTTTGGTTTTAAAGTAAATATAAATAGGATTTTAATGCAAGTACATTGTGTAATTGCTAAAAAACGGTGGATTCGATCGAATTCAATTGTTTAATTATTTTAATAAAATTCGATTTGTAGTGTTTTTGGTTTTAAAGTAAATATAAATAGGATTTTAATGCAAGTACATTGTGTAATTGCTAAAAAACGGTGGATTCGATCGAATTCAATTGTTTAATTATTTTAATAAAATTCGATTTGTAGTGTTTTTGGTTTTAAAGTAAATATAAATAGGATTTTAATGCAAGTACATTGTGTAATTGCTAAAAAACGGTGGATTCGATCGAATTCAATTGTTTAATTATTTTAATAAAATTTAATTTGTAGTGTTTTTGGTTTTAAAGTAAATATAAATAGGATTTTAATGCAAGTACATTGTGTAATTGCTAAAAAACGGTGGATTCGATCGAATTCAATTGTTTAATTATTTTAATAAAATTCGATTTGTAGTGTTTTTGGTTTTAAAGTAAATATAAATAGGATTTTAATGCAAGTACATTGTGTAATTGCTAAAAAACGGTGGATTCGATCGAATTCAATTGTTTAATTATTTTAATAAAATTCGATTTATAGTGTTTTTGGGCAGTTCAACAAATAAATTAGGAAAATGTAGTTTGCAAACATTTTTCTAATCTATATACAAATAAATAAAATATATTAAATAGATAAAATATTTCTAGATTAACTATTAACTCTAAATTTATTAGTTTTTAAGCTAAAATTTGTAATTCTTAGGATCTTTTAGTTTTGTTGGAGTGTAGAGTGGTTTTGTCTGTGCGTAATATTTGGGTGGTCTCTTTTAGGGTTTAAATTAAAATTTATATATTGAAAGATCAATTTTATTTAATAAAATGAAGTTATATAAATTATATCTGTACCAGAATAACTCTGAAGATTTTGTGTTAAACCCAAAAGAATATCCGTATGCTCAAATACGTGACGTTGTTGAAAGCTATCATCCCGAAGATGATGGATGCCGGCTTCTCCTACAAATTACATGTTTTAACGAAGATCTTAAGGGCCGTAAAATAATAAGTGACGAATCAAGTTTGCTGCTGCATTTAATTTGCGTACAAATGCCGATGTTATTTAATTAATTTCGATATCTTTATATTTTATATTTTTATATTCTGTATATTCTTACGTATCAGATTTGAATTTTAGTGTTTATATTGTTATATTATTGTATGTTATATAATTTCATATCTTTGTACTGTTATATTATGGTTTATATTACCACTATAGTACGGTACTAAATTAACACCTAATTTTTAGCAACAACGCAACGGAACGAATTAATTAATTGTTTTTTTAATTTCAAGGTAAACTAATCCAATTTATTACAGCATATGGATTGCAGAATTATAATTTTATAATATTATAATTAATTAAATTATAATTTCAGATTGAAATTAATTCTATTTCTTACTATGGCTAAGAGCAATTAGTTCATAAATATATTTTGTTTTCAAGAAACCTCTGCAGATTACAGATGAATGGTGGCACATTGGAGTTGCTGATAATAGATGGCAGAATGCAGAGCAGTACAACAAAAATGTGATTGTCTTACACTAACAGTAGTTTGAATATTAGATACCGGGAAATCGGACCAATTAAGTCATAACTAACATACTTTTCCTTTCCCTAACCCACAAAAATTTACTAACTATTGGCCGCCAAGGTGTCTGTAACCGGGTCGATCTCAATAATTTAACTAGTATCCTTCCATATCCTTCCAAGTATATGTAAAAACGGGTGTACTGTGGGCCCGGCGCTTTCCGGGATATCCTGCTTAATGCTTGGCAGTACATTCAAAATCAATCATCAATCAATCAATCAATTACTAACAAATGATTTAACGGTAATTTAAAAAATTTAAAAAAAAAACTTTTTGTTATTGAGGTAACAAGAAATACAGATTCAAAGAATCACTTGACTTTTAAAATTGAAACTTATTTAAAACTAATAATTTTATAATTTTTTATATTTTTGTAGCTTTAAGAAACCGTTGAGAAACCTAAAATCGGCCAAACCGTTCCGAAAATTTCATCAAAAATGTAATACATGTACCCAAACTCCTTGAAAAAGTGAAAACTTTAAGAGAGTGTAACTCGAGAGAGAGAGAGAGAAAAGAAAAAGAAATTTGCTTCTACAATATTTTTTTTTTTACTTATAAATCGAATAAATATAGTTCGAACAATTTTTGAGACATCGAGTGCAACTCATGTACGATCCCATATGGAATGATCCATATGAAGCATGCGATACTATTATTTAGAATTAGTCAACGTTCTATATCTTTACACTTGGTAATAATTTAGTTCATCGTCATTCTTCAAGTGGTTTACATCTTTTAGTCATGCATACGTCATTTTAACGATTCAAACAAATGGCATTCATTCTCACGATTTTTAATTATAAATGATAGTGATCCACACAATCATATATAATTAAACGATAAGAAATTAACAAGTTCAAGTGAAAAAATTAAAAAATAATTAGTATTCTAGATAAGCATAGCATGCATATGTACTATGTTGCAGTTTCTTATTATTCCAGAAGAGTTCTAAATTATTTGCTGGTCGTATTACGAGATGATATCTCATTAAACGACCTAAAATCACATTCCATCTTTATCTTTTAAGGTATATTATCCATTTCAATATACATTTCGAACCATGTATGTATATGACAAGATGTATGTACTCGATAATATTTTTAGTATATAATTTCAATGACACAACAAAGTAGTTTGTATTCGTATATATGTAATATGGTATTTAAATTACTTGTACTACATCATGATTATGTTTTATTTTTATGTATACAATGATGATACGTTTTATGTATTATTAACACAAAATTTATTATGAATTTATTGGTGCATTGAGAATTGATGAATATGAACTATAAGCAAATACGCACCACATAATACATATAAAGTCGAATGATTATGATGGGTAACTATATCGGAATAATTTTGATAAATTCGTTACGATAAATAAGTATGTATAATGTAATGATGTAATCGAAATTAATTGAATGGTTTCCTCATTTTATCGTAATTCGAAGTTACTGAATAAGTTTTAGAAGGTATGGCCTCTGAAAAGTGTGGCTGTATCAAATGTGTGGTATCACATATTTTGGATATATATCGAGCGCTTTTTTAATAAAGTTTTAGTATCATTAAAGTGTTAACTGAAACCATAACTCTTGACATTTTTGGAACGCTTATTTTTATTTTTTTTTATTATTTATTGAAACTAGTCTTTTCGGACTAACCATCAATTTACATCTGAATTCTTAAAAACTAAACTATAATGAGGTCACTGTTGATCCAGCGATACTCCAATGCCTCTTCGTTAATAGGTAGCTGCTCACATATTGACGAGCTCGAAGTTTTTAGTACAGCCCCAAAGCTGAATACCATAAAGCCAGACCGGTTTTAGGATTTGATCGTTAATCAATATTTTGTTGTCTGTGCTTAATTTAGACCTTCGCTCAATTAGCCAGTACAATTGTCTATATTTAAGATCAAGCTCCTTTCTTTTCTTCTTCACATGCTCTTTCCATTTGAGCTTAACGTCCAGTGGCATACTCAAATATTTGGCGGAGTTCTCGTATGGCACCATGACATCGTTTATGCCGATTGGCGGCGGATTAACCAATAGTTTGCTCGTAAAGTTGACATGCGCAAATTCATTAAGTTTGATTTTCCATCGCTTGGTCCACTGGTAAATTTCTTCACTTGCATATTGAAGTTTATTTGCCGCCTCTTCGACAGTTTGCGCTGTTGCTAGTATAGCGATGTCGTCAGCAAACGTTGCTATGCTTACATGATCGGACTGTGGTATATCACTTACTTGGAGTGGGCCCAGAACACAGCCTTGTGAGATTCCTGCCCTTACCTCTCTCAGTTCAGAATGCTCAACTTCTTGTCTTACTCTGAAAAGTCTTTCGGATAAGTACGAATCATAATTTTTAGTTTATGTATTAATCACAGAATTACAGACATTATAGAAAAGGCGTTAGAAGATAATAACTTCTGCAACTTTCCAGGCAGAAGAAACATGCCGTAATCTAATAACAGCATTAAACAAATGGATTAGTTGAACAATAGCTTTCTTTGGTAGTTGCTTTAGAACTTCTCCTGTTAAAAGATCATATCCAGGAGCCTTTCCGGCCTTCAGATTGAATTTTATTTCACTATTAACTTCTTTTTGGGTTATTAGAGGGATTCTGCCCCCATAGTCGTTGCTTCCATTTTCGATTATAATATCCGATTCGGTCTCATTCGGTTGGGAAATATCAGCCAGGTGATCAGCAAACACTTCCGCTTTTGATTTGTTATCCCTGGTCCACGAGCCATCACTTCGCTTAATAGGAAGGATCTGCATGATTACCCGTTTTTATTCTTTTGGTTGCCTTCCATAATAGTAGTCTGTATTTGTAGTCTGTAATAGTAGTCATCAGCCGTCAGCTTTCCAAGAAACGAAGAAAACGATTTTTTATTTAGCTTCTGAATTTCTTGCTTAAGCTGCGGTGATTTGTTATTTAGGATCGTCTTGACAGATGGACTCCTCGTTTGTTGCCATTTTTTCCTAGCTTTCCTTTTTTCTAAGACCAGGTTTCTATTTTTCTTGAATAGCTTTTACCAGTAGTTTTGGATGCTGTTTCTGTAGTGTTATTTCACGCGGCTAATTGAATGATATTTGTGAAGTTTTCAACCTCTTCCTCTAGCTCCGTTACCGTTTTTAATCGTGTTTGTCTTCACTGCAGAATGATCAGAGATCCATATCTGAATTATCCTCTACTTCAATAAAATTTGATGAAACTTGTTTTGATATAAAAAAATCCAGTAGATCAGGAGTTTTAAGTGCGTCCGTAGACCAATATGTCGGCTTGCCAGTGGGATGTATGTTACATCCCGTTTCATTTATTGCATTTTTTAGTTCGTTACCTTTGGTTGTTGTAAGCCTAGATCCAAAGTCAACATGTTTTGCATTAAAATCACCTCCTATTAAAAATCTACCATTGAAATGTTGTAGGATATTCAAGTAGTTTGATTTCTTCAGGTTGTATCTAGGTGGAAATTATACCGCTCCTATCTGAAGGCGTTGCTTGGTAGATGTAATTTCTATTATGGTAAGCTGGATTTCAGGTGATTGATAATGCTAGCATTCATGGTGTTTAATATAGTTTTTTATTCTAACAGAGGTTCCACCTCTTGCTTGGTTATCCGGATGAATAGTTTCGTAAAGTTGGTAACCCTGAATTTTTAAGTAAGATTGTCTTGTTGAGTGGGTCTCAGATATCAGACACACATCGATATTTTGCATTTTTAAAAAGGCTTCAAGTTCATGTTTTTTATTTTTAATACCGTTAGCATTCCATGTAGCAATTTTCAGAACGCTTATTGCGATGGTTTGAATTAATTTTTGAAACGTTTGTTAAGTTTCACTTGATTAAACTATCCTCTTGCATATAATTATTGCTTGTCGTGGTTATTTTGATAGAATATATATTATTTATAATAATGTTACCGATGATGGTTATGGTGTTTTCTTAACACGCTGCGGTACTGAGTGTGATTCTCTAGCTAGTAAATGGTCAATTGTGGCTCTTAATATAGAGAACAGTATATCATTTATTATTCAAAGTATTACTTGTGGAATCCTAAAATGTTTTAAATCTTAAAAAAAATTAAATTGCGGTGGTTTTGGTTAATAGTGAATGGTTCCGACTAAATCACCATATTCAAGCTTTTTTCCCACTTAGTATTAGTGCAAGTAATTCCAACTACGACTTGAAATGTTCCGTGGTCATGAAATTCTAAGAATAATTGATGGGTTTAATTCCAGTTTTATCTTGGTGAAAGAGACATGGCTCAAACCATGGCTATCTTCCAAATCGGTGGAGATAGAGGCGAATTTATAATGCTTTGGGGTCCTGCGCGCAGTTGCAAAAAAGGGCCCTTTTTAAATATAAAAATATTTATATTTAAAAAAAAAAAAAATTGTTATTGGTTTGGTGAAAAATTATCCGAATAAAAAAGTAAACACAAACTAATTTATAGTGGGCCTACAATGTGGTATAAATTCATCATAATTGCTAAACAATTATTGTATTGCAAAATAATCAAAATGTTTCAATCCTTCATCAAAAACGGCAGCATCGATGTCTTTTAAGTATACATCACAAAGGTTTTTATGCTTTTATTTATTTATTTATTTCTATACTTCATAATAAAGCTCAGAGCTTATAAAATATTATGCCAAGTTAACTTTCAAATAGTAATAATAATGATGATATTAACAATAATAATAATAATAATAATAACAGCAATAAAACAATAAAATAGAAAGAATAACAATAGAAATAATTTTCCGCAGGCCAACTAATGAATTAATCATTAATCAAATTTCTATTAAAGCACGTGTGTAGATAAAAAAGTTTCGTATTCCAAAATCAAAACAAAGCAAAAACAATGATAAAAATATTAACATAGCCATCAGCATATGTGCTTTTAGTAGAAATTTAATTCGCTGAGAGAGTCACGTGATTATAACTTGTTGGTATCATTGGTTGGTCCGCGGAGAATTCTCCGTATTCATGCGGCCACCTTTAGTGTATTTACAATCATGTAGCTTTGTTCGCACACGATTATGTCAAAATATTTTGTGAATATTTTTGACACTTTAACATACACCTTAGCGGCATAATCAATGCAGTAGGGCATACGTCTGCAACATATAACTTTCCATAAGTAAGATGGCAGCATTTTCGTCTGTAGTATAATTTTGCCAGTTCGACTTGATCTTTTAAGCTATATAAAAAATATAAACCAACAAACACGTTAACATCTAATTACTGAACGGTATCTTAATACCGAGTTATAGATATTAACACCGGAATTTAAAAATAAATACAATATTAACGATTGTTTGCTGTAATTTCTCTTCCATTGTCAAATTCAAGGCATGTTCGATGAAATTTTGAGTACCCTCATCCTAATTTGAGTTGGGAAAACTAAAGTGGGTTTAACTGTTCCTTGCGCCTTTGATGTATTCTACACTTTTATTCGTTGAAAAGGAGAGATTTTAGCATAAAATTGTTTGTAGCATCAACAGTTTAATTTAAAAAAATAATAATTAAAATTTTGACAAAATAATGCTTCAACTCCTTAAAGCTAACACTAGACACCTCATTTTTGACAACAATAATTCTGGGATTCTATTTTCTTCTAATTTTTTATTCGTGCTGCTAAGCTTCCCATCGCTTACACTTATTGACTCTCGATGCTCCTCATCATTGTATACTATTTTAACCTTAAAACCGGTATAAGCGGTATTAATTTTGGAGCCAGTTTCCCGGTGTTTCGGGATTTTTATATGCAAATATTATGAATTTACACGAAAAATCTGTATAATTCGTAAGAATAACCTTGCTTATGTAAAAATACTCTTTTTTGAGAAGGACACTGCAGTCTTATAAATGCCCAGAATTAAGAAACATCTCTAAATTGGCTTATTGCGTTATTTGAGAAACCCATGTCCAGTTTATTTGAAAGATGAATCATAAAAGAAAGTTACTTGGAACTCCAATAAACATCATTACATCGGGATTTTACATCGGGTACTCCGAATCTGGTGAAACAGTTCTCTATAATAGTTCGGGCAATAGTAACTGCAGAAATGTGTCTCATGCAGTAGGCTTCTGCCCATCCCATGAAACGATTGATACGGGTTAACAAATAAATGTATTCATCTACGATAAACTGGATTTCGCCTAGTGGGTTACGCCCTGATTCATACGAATGATTAGATGCGATAAATTATGCAGTGTGTCAAAAACGGTTTGGCGGATTTGTTTTGCAATGTACGAACGGTTGTTGGTTGTTGAAGTTTCACAGTAAATCGCTAAGTCAGCTAATTTAAAGCATTTTAGTTTCCATGTAGAAATTGATAGAGGATCAGAAAATATGTTCTGAAGTTCCGTGTTAGCTTTTTGTCATTTAGCGATTTGAAATATTTCTTCTCAAATAGTTATGCGATAGTTTCTTCGAAAATTCGATAGTTTTTGTGCAGCGTAATGTTTCCTTTTAGCTATGGCTGTTGACACTCATCCCGTCAGTAAAAGTTATTTATCGTTTTGAGCTTCTTTAGTAAAGTAATGGGTAGTTGCTACAGTTTCCGCTTTCTTGGGCAACCCTGTGGTAATAATTTATCATACCGATAATTTCTGGATATGCCTAATTGATTGCTGCAAGCTCCTTAATGGTATTAATTCCTCTAGTAGACGGCAAAAATGCCATTTGGGTTAATTTTGTGGCTGAGCAAGTCTAGAGAGCTCTTGCTGAAAACGCTTTTTGAACCGTTGATGCTTAACCTTGAATTTAGATAATTCCTGAAACAGTGTTTCTAGGTAACTCGTGTGTTGTTTCTTCGATGTAGAGGCCACTAATCCTCTAGAGCCTACACAATTAGTAAATGAGAAGTGTTTAACCAACTGGAACTGTATTCGCAGCCTTAGACAAGTCAAATCTTTGATCAGACCATTTCACGATAAGGACTTGGCGGTCAATTTCAGTAAAGGAAATATTAGGAAACTTGTGATTTTTCTTTTAGTTCACTGCAAACTGAGATATCATTTGAATAAAATGAACCTGTTCACAGAGATGGAGTGTCGATTCTGTTTGGAAGAGTTAGAAACCGCAGAGCATATACTATGTGCATGTGTTGCTCTGTGTACACTAAGGTGGCTTCATTTTGAAGAGAGGTATTTGACTCCGGATTAATGTAAATTGGCCCCCGCAAGCATTCTTGCACAAAAGATCTTTAGACCGCAGTGGTGGCCGTTTTGGCAGGGGAAAAATGGTGAGGTCCATGGCCTCACAGATGTATCATGTGTTGGAATTCCGTTATTGCCGCTTTGTGTCGAATCGGATCTAATCTTCTAGGCTTGTACACCGGTACATGTTCTGTAGTTACTATGTGGTCTACTATTTGTGTATCCGCAAGTATAAGCGATGCATTGATCGACATATATGTGCCTGGTAGTTTATACCTAGTTTATACCTATTTTGTAGTTTATACAAGTTGTATAAACGGGAATGACGAATACATCAGCGCCAGGTATCAGAAATGTGTGTTTGGTCTTACAGTGCAAAATAAATTAAATCGCTGCAATCGATAGATCTACTTGTTTGGGAAATTGTTATCCCCATGTATGACTTGTTGCTATGGGGAACGGATGTTCTCGGATGTGTTCACTTCTAGGTGATAGTTAGGATCGTTGAGAGTATTTTCAAGGCTTTAATTAAATAAAAGATTCTATACTCATTTATGCTGTTAAGACTACAATGTACAAACAGTTTAATGTTAGAGTTTTAAAGCATCTGAAGTATTAAAACAAGCCAAATTTGGATATGATATATTGTTTATACATATATAGCAGACACCTGCTTGGGGACACAACCATCACTTTTTAGATTTTAAACATTTATTATTGTCTAAATAATGTCACATACCACTGACATATTCTGATCACTTGCTAAATAAATAAAAAAAATCGACTCACGTCATGAAAATATATTTTAAGTTGGTAAATATTTTCGGTTACAGGCAAAAATAAATAAATTGTCAACACCTGTTTTATCTTACAGTTTTTTAATAATTTCTATTGACATACGATAATAGTATTTACAATTAAGTTTTCAAATATCTAGGATTTGTACGAAAACTAAATTATGTTTTTCACGTTTTTTGTTGGCCTAATTATGAAAACATACTTTCCGTAAATATTAACTAAAACATGTGTGATATGATGCACATGTTGTAAAGTTTATTATGTGTGTCGTGAAACCGAGATTCGTAGTATAATTGTGCGCATGTTGTTGCCAGAGAAAATCTAAATTGAAAAGGCTGTGGATTCGGGTAATGAAAATTAATTAATTTAAACTCACGTTTTATGAATGTCAGAAGAATATAAATATTCCATACTACCATTTGTGTAGTATCAAGCTGCTTCCAAGAATGAATAATTACTTATTAGCTATGTACCCAAAATCAGTAAATCTAATTAGACTGTACACAGTACACTGTTTCGGTACTTAGTGGATCGTCTAAAATCTCAAAATAGTTTGATGATAATTTCTGGTATTGTTCTGAAAACGTAAACGATAATCTGGTGGTTTAATCAGATACTTAATTTAAACAAAAATATTTACTATTTTTGGAGATAATAATTTACTGAACTACAGGAACTGTAAATTTTGTGATACAGTTATTTCCAATTTATGAGCATAGGACGTTTACTATAGGCTGGACCATCTTACTCTATTCGGGGCTATTGCTTTAGGCTCCCCTTATGTTTTACCGAGATGTTTTGCTTCGGCTAGCACCGTACGTTTCCGGGTTATTGCTGGTCTACCTACTCTTCTCTACCCCTTGCGGATTCCATTCCATTGAAATTCGGGTTATATCATTTGTATTGTACCTTTCCTTAGTGCCTTTCCATTTCCATTTTGGTTTCTTAATTTCACGCCCAATTTTGATCTTTCTGCAATTTGCCGCAGAAGTGTCTAATTTGTGATTGTATTTGGCCAGAAGCATTTTATTAGACGCCTAAAGCATTTATTGACAAATACCTTGAGTCTACTAGTGGTCTTCTGAGTGTGTTTCGAAGTTTCACAGCCATACATCAGCACTGCTTTCACACAGACATTGAACATGCGTATCTTTGTAGTTCGTGCCAGAAAACGTGTAGTTCGAGGACGGATGCATTCCAGATCTTGTGAAGCACATTGAATGTATTCCTTGCTTTGTTGATGCGTTGATTGATATCCTCTTTAGTTCCACCTTTTTTCGCTTCAGTGCAACCAAGGTTTACGAATTTGTTAACATCCTCGATGGTTTCTTCGATGATGGGTGTGTGCTTTTTGCTACATATATATTGGTATTTATGCGTTAGACCATCCGCATAGCTTCCACTGAATGTCATTGAGTGATGTTTCGCCCATTTTTCGCATGACATTATCTAATACTATTAAGAATAGTAGTGGAGAAAAAAGAACACATCCTTCTCTGACTCCTCGTGTGTCGTAATATTTGTCACTCTGCTTCCCTTTGTATTGAACTCGATTTTCGGCATCCCTGTAAATTTCCCTATTATGTTCATTTATCTTTCTCGGAATGCCCAATTCGCAGAGTGCTTTCCAGATTACACGTCTACTGATGGAGTCAAATGCGCGTTCAAATTCCACGAAACGTAGATATAGTGATAGTGAGTTCCATTCGTTTGATTGTTCGATTATGATACGGATTGAGTTAAAATCTGTACCAGTTATAAAGTCAGCTTGTTCCTTTCTGATTTACTGGTTGACGCTCGTAATATCCGCTCAAGAATGATCATTGCTAAAACTTTTATTGTGCTGTTGAGGAGAGACATTCTTTTCCAGTTCTTAAACTATTTAAAGGTTGTCTTTCTTCGGAATTGTTATAGTCAAACCCTCTTTCCATTTCTGCGGAATTCGACCAGTATTTTATGTTTCTGCCAGTAGTGGAGTTAAAATTTCTGCCGTTACAGATGCGTCGCCATTTAGTAATTCTGCTGGAATATTATCCATGTATTGTTGTCCCTTAGCTCCTGAATAGCACTTTTAACTTCCCGTTACGTTAGTGGATTTATGGTTTCGTTATAGTTACCATCAGGGAGCTCATCATTTTGTCATTTTGTTTTCTCTCGAAGAATTCTTTCCATCTAAAGGGTGGTTAAATTTCAAGGGCCGATGTTGATTTTGAATAAAACACAAATTATTTAGGAAATTATTGTCAATTCTTTTTATTATGATAATATGGTATGGTTCAATTATGTATGGAACAAAATATCGGCCAAATGGCCGCCGCAACCTCGGCGGCACACCTCCATCCGATGGTCCAAATTTTCGATGACGGCTTATGCATAATTGAGGTTCTATACCGTTAATATGCCGAATTATCCCATCCTTTAGGTCTTGAATTGTTGCTGGCTTATCGACATACACCTTTTCTTTCAAATAACCCCAAAGAAAGAAATCCAACGGTGTCAAATCACATGATCTTGGCGGCCAATTGACATCGCCACCACGTGAGATAACACAACCATTGAATTTGTCGCGCAAAAGAGCCTATCATCTCACGATAGCGAACACCATTCACAGTAACTGTTTGACCGGCCTCATTTTGGAAAAAATACGGTCCGATGAGGCCGCCAGCCCATAAACCGCACCAAACAGTCACTCTTTGTGAGTGCATTTGTTTTTCGACAATCACTCATGGATTATGATTCGCCCAAATGCGGCAATTCTGCTTATTGACGAATCCACTGTGGTGAAAATGTGCCTCATCACTGAAGATGATCTTCTTCGAAAATTGATCATCCACTGTTGCCATTTCTTGCCACCATTCTGACCATTGACGACGTTTGGAATGGTCAAGAGGCTTTAGTTCTTGAGTCAATTGCACCTTATAAGCGTGTAAATGCAAGTCTTTATGCATAATGTTCATCAACGACGAGAGGTGCAATTGTTGGGCACGACGACGAGTTAAGGTGGACGGCTCTTCAGCCACATTATCGCGAATAGCACCAATATTTTCTGCAGTACGAGCTGTACGAGAATGCACTAATGTTTTAAAATCTCTACAGATCCGGTTTGCTCAAATTTTTGCACGATTTTTTCGATTTTACGCACATTTGGACGATTAAATTGACCGAAAAAATTACGAAGTGGACGATATGCATTTTGATTTGAACGCCCATTTTCATAATAAGCCTGAATAACTTTAACGCGTTACTCGATTGTGTATCTTTCCATGGTTCAAATTGAGTTAGTCTGAAATTGAGAAATGTCAAATGAAATGCAGAGAAAAACTTGACGTTTAGGTGTGGTTCACATTCAACATCGGTCATTTATTTAGCTGTTGATTTTCTACTTGCCCAGATGAATCCTTTATTGATGGCTATTTTGTGAATTTCCCGGTTACTCTTTTCATTGCCATTTTCTTTATTTGCTTTGCAGTTTCTTTATATTTAATTCGATTTTCCGCCGTATTTGCATGACATAGCTGTAATTTTAGTAGGCGAAGTTCCTCAATTTTCTTTCACGTGTCATCTCTAATCCATGGTTTCCTGGTGTATTCAGTAGTATTTCTATAATACAATAGTATTTCTTATTTTCGGCTCGAATCTTGCTGTTATTATTCTGCTACTTATAGGTTTCCATTCGAGTAGTGCTTTCTTGCCTTAATATTCCTACTCAGAATATCAGAATACATCAGATAGTTGCCTGTGCTTGTTGTAATGTTTCCACTATTTTTCCATCTAGGGCCCAATATCTCGATGCTGAGTTTTGAGAGTTCTTTCGAATTCGTGTACGTGTACGATATTTGTGTTGGTGTCCGGTTTGTATTATTCATTCTAGTATTCATTTCTGTAATCGGTTTCGGATTAATGAATGATTGGTCTAAAGAATCCTAGGGAGGTTTTTCGTTCCATTCCATTTTTTTTTTTACTTTTTTTTTACTACCATGATGTTCCCAAGCGGTCACCCAAATTTGAATTAACCTAAGCAATGATTGCTTGACGTGATAATGAGTCAATGGTCGTATGGCGATGGTTAAGATAATTGTTTACTACGCCGCAGTCTTAAGTTCGATACTCGCCGGTGTAAATAATCGTTCGTTGTGTTTCAAAAAGTCTCTTTAAAGACGTGGTAAGGGACGTTTAGGCCATATACCATTGTTCAGTTGTTTAATAGAAAAATAGAACTATTACGTGTACAAATTCATAAAATATTTTGATTATTTTCTATCAAAAGATCTATGATTTGGCTATGATCTTAAGCTATTGAAATAATAAATTTTACTTTTTACCAGCTTCTGATTTTCGGTTCCCATTTTCGTGGAAATTGGAATCTGGATAATTGTCGGGAATTCGGAATTTCTTAGTTGGCGGAACCAACAGGAACTCACATTGGAATAGAAATTAATGTCGAATTTCATGATAGATCCAGGGTATTTATAATAGAGCCGACACATTCGGTTGCGTAGCTTAATGAGAGTTAATTAAGTACAATAAAAATATCCAGAATCTCGTTAATATCTCGTAAATCAAACTAAGCAGAATAAATCTAGAAATCTCTATTTTTTTCGACATAATTTTTTGGAGATCTCCAACGTTTTAGGCCAAATGTAGTGATCCTGAATTTATCCAGTCGTTTTGGGAGTAGTTGCGACACATTTTTATTTGTTTTACTTCAATTTTGAATGGAATGGAAAATATAATTGGTAAAATTCGTATTAAAAGTCATCTGTCAAGATAATTTTATTACTAAAATTAGGTGATGTTCGAAGTCGAGCCTATTGCAAAACATGAGATATTGGTCGGAATACCAACATTTAAGAGTGTTGCTTTAGTTTGTTTTGGCCAGGAATTGGGGAATATTATTCTAGATTAGGGTTGGAGTTTCTAGATTTATTGCATCTGGCTTGACCGTGGTATAATCAGCTACCTGATCTATGTCGCTGATTAAGATGGATTTCAGATAGAGGAAAATCGTATTCAATAAAGAATTGGTCTCATCTTGATTTGACTTCCGGAATGTTTCCGTTGTTTTTGCATACATAAACTCCTACCCTTTGTGAGCCAAGTCCGTGCAGAATTTTGGTACGCCTTTGTTTAAGCTGAGAAATATTAGATCAAAATCTATTTTACACCTAACACTGGCTGTAGTTTTGTTGAGTGTTGCTCGCCGCAGTTTACACATTCTGCGTGTTGTTGGTTTTCTGTGTTGTTCGTGCCGTTTTCTCTTTCATGGCTTTCTTTGCATTATATGTCTAGTAAATTTCCACTATGCTCGACCACGTTTCTTTACCCAGGTGACCCTGTAATGGTTCAGGTGTTTCGATAACTACTTCAAAGAGCGGCATCGGCACGTTAGTTTGTCCTTCGCCATGTGTCCTATTAAATATCATCAGTGCGACATTGGCTTCGATTTCTTCGATTATGCTCCATTTATCAAAACTAATGAGGCCTTTTGAATCGCTATTTACGAATTGTGTTTCTACGTTGAAGATGGTCAAACGTTTGTTTATAAATACTGAAAATTTAACAAATATAATATTCAACATTAAAATTATAATAAGCCTAAATTATACTAAACTACAAATACTATCTAACAAAACTTATTTGTTTAGTGTTATAATGTGTTTGTGACATTACAAATTTTTTATGGTAGCATGGTGATCACCAACCAGAAAGATTTTATGTTAAATTTTAATACGAATTATAGAAAGCAGATTGAAATATACATAATATAGAAATTCATAAATTATTCAAAAGTGCGGATATAGGCTATGGGTCCCTTCCCTCGTTCATTTTAGTTTCCCTTTGAGTTTTTTCAAGTTGTAAATTGTGTTCGTTTTATAAAATTTTGTTGAAATTTTATTATTCAATCGTTTTTATATCAAAAATAAACAAAAACTTTATATTACATACTTTGCAACTGATAAGATAATATAAAAATACAAATATTATTTGACTTTAATGCATAATATAAATTCTAAAAATTCTACATTTATATTATATTCTAATATGTTATTGTTATATTTTTTTATTTCAGCAAACATCGATCTATTGAGATTTTTTAGTAGACTAACCGACGATAAAATTCGCCTAGTAAAAATTACAATAGAAAATGACGAATTAAAAGTGGCCGAATCAAAAAAAATCGTTAAAGATTTTGAGCGAGACTATGAAAAATATGTAACAACAGTGATCGAAGATAATATGCCGTGTTATATATTGTTTCGTTTAGATTTTCACGTACAAAACGATTGGTCGTGGTTACTACTGAGTTGGATGCCCGAAAATGCATCAATCCGTCATAAAATGTTGTATGCATCAACAAAAGCTACACTAAAAACAGAATTCGGTACAGCTAAAATAAAAGAGGAAATTCATGCAACGCAACTCGATGAAATTACATTAAATGGCTACCATCGGTATAAATCAAATGTAAATGCACCAGCGCCGTTAACATCGCGCGAAGAAGAAATCAAAGAAATGCGAAAATATGAAATTCATACCGATGGTACGGATTCAAAACAACAAACTTTATCCGGATTGGCGTGTAGTATCGAAGAACCGGCAATCGATGCACTTTTCGATATGGCACGCGGACGATATAACTATGTACAATTTCGTATTGAATTAGGCGAGGAACGAATTTATCTTGAAAAATCAACAACAATCGATGTACTAAAATTACCCTCACAAATACCGACCGATCATGCACGTTACCATCTATTCCTATTTAAACATACACACGAAGGTGATTTTCTTGAAAGTTTTATTTTTATATATTCAATGCCCGGTTATTCGTGTTCGGTGAAAGAACGTATGATGTATTCTAGTTGTAAGGGGCCGTTTGTTGATTCGATTCAAACGTTGGGAATCGAAATTGCGCGAAAGGTAAGATTTTTAATTTATTATTTTTTTTACCTAATTTGTTAATCGATTGTAAAAACATAAAAAACGATCATTGCAACGTCCGGTGCTCATTTCAAAGTAACATAATTCCTTTTAAATCGATCTCGTCCGCGACAAGCTCCATTTTCAAGTCTCTATAAATGTTGTCGTTTCTAATGTACCACGACGTATTTACAATGGATCGTAGTATTTTATTTTATAACGTTTGGATTATTTTGATGTTTGTTTTCTTAGCATAACCCCAGGGTTGTATGCCATAGATCGATACCGGTTTCAGAACTTATTTATATAACAAGCTTATTATGAATTGAGAGCTCGGAGTTTCTCCCTAGAAGCCAGTGCATTTTTCTGGATTTAATGTTTAATTCTTCTCTCTTTTTTTATATGTTCCTTTCACCTTAGTTTAGCATCATAGCACCGAGGACACTTTCTTGGGGTACTCCTGCTGTTATTCTCTTTAATTCAGAGTATTTATTCCCATACTTTACTCGAAAGTGTCTGTCTGAAATGTAGGATTTCAATAGCTCATAAATTTGTTTCGACAGATCCCGATAAAGTTTGAATGTTAGCCCTTGATGCTATACCTTATCGAACGCTTGGGCCACATCTAGGGATATCCCAGAGCATATTTGTTTGGATTCAAGTGATTTTCTAAAAATTCTATGAAGTTGTTCTATAGTCGAGTGTTTTTCCCTGAAACCAAATTGATGTAAAGGAATGTAACTTTTCAATTAATTTCGATAGCGTTGGAAGCAGAGATATAGAGGCATAGTGCATTCATTATGCGCAATAATTTCTTCCTTCCTTTTTCTGGTAAGTTTTTAATTACTTGGTCTGTTATTAGGTCATATTCCGGATCATTTTTAACGTTTAGGTTATTCTTTATTTCCCAATTTAGTTTATGCATTGTTATAGCTCTTATTCCGTGCTCATCAATTTTGTCAGCTAGAGTAATAGCTTCCTCTGCAGATTGTCTTGGATATGGTTGAAATATCTGCTCTAGTTGATTTGCTAACAGATCTGTCTTTTGTTTGGGATTTCTAGCCCAGGTATTATTATTTCTAATTGGAGAGACTATTGGGTCTTTTCAGGGCCTTGGTTGCTTTCCATAAAGAATAGTCTGGGTCATTGTCCTTTCAGATTGTTTAGGTATATATTGACTGACTGGTTTTTAATATCCTTTATTAAAGCTTTAAATTTATAGGTCAAATTATTAAAGTCTCTTCGCTTCTGGTGTTCGATTTCTTTGTTAGTTTTTATGAGCTTTCCTTTTATTTTTAATCATTTAGTTCCCTTATATATGACTAAAAGTACTATCCCAAGCGGTACTCTGTATATTTTCTATGAGTTTGTCTAGTTCGTATTCTAATTGCTCTGGATTACGTATTTTGGGAGTTGTAGATTAGTTTTCTCCTGTATGAGTGTTTGAAAGAGACTCCAATTAGTTTTGGTATTTGTTAACTTGGGTTTAAGCCCACAGCCACAGAAAAGGAGCTGGATTTCCTGGTGGAGGAAACCACAAGCGCCTGCAACTGGTCCTTGGACACTGCTTGCCCCAAGAGAATATCTAAAGGGAAGCAGGTATGGTGATCCAGGAATTTAATAATCATTCGTATAGGGTGTAGCAAAGCATTCAACAGAGCAAAAGGAGGCTCAGGATTGGGACTCCTATAAGGAGCACTTTAAAAAATATAAAAAGGAATTAAGGAAGGAGAGTCAGAGGAGGTCTTTGACACTATTCTGTGATAAAATGGCCGGCGTTTCGGAGACCTCGCGCCTCAGAAAAACCTTATCTAAAAAAAGCAAAAACCGGATCCTATAAATCGGCTGGCCCCGACGGTATCATTCCAGTGGAATTGCAAAAACACTCGTCGAGCATTCTCCCATGGCTGGAGGTGATCTTCAGGGGGTGTTTAAAGCTTAATTATATTCCTAGGAAATGGACGGAGGTTAGGGTGATTTTTATCCCGAAAATGGGGAAGAACTGACTCGAAAAAGTACTGTATGGTAGCCTTCCTCGGTATAAAGGGCGCATTTAACAATGTCAGGACGGAGGCAGATTAGGAAGGACTGTCTTTCTTAGATGTGGACTACCCCTTAAGGATTATCAATCAGATGCTAGAATGCAGGATTGTTAAGGGGAATCCACCATTAGGATGCGAGTAGTTAGAGCAACTCCGCAAGGTGGGGTCCTATCACTTCGTCTCTGCAATATAGTAATCAATGGATACTTTTGGAACTGAGAAGGGAATAGGGGTGATAGCGTATGCAGATGACGTAGCGATCGTGATCTCGGGTAGGTACCTAAGCACGGTTAGGGAAGTCATGCAACACGCGCTCTTAATCATTACAAAGTGGGCTAGCAAATGTGGGCTGGGTATAAATCCATCCAAAATAGAGCTTGTACTCTTCACCAAGAAATATAAAATTCCAGTAGTCGCTCCTCCTACTTTAAAAGGCACAACACTGGCCTTTACTGATAAGGCAAGATTTCCGGGCATAATTTTGGTCAGTAGGCTAAATTGGAAACCCAATATTTTAGAGAGAATAAAGAAGTCTACCATGGCTCTGTACTCATGTAGGAACGCCGTCGGTAGGAGATGGGTTTAAAACCAGAGCTGGTACACTGGTTCTTCACCGCTGTAGTCAGACCGATTCTGATGTATGGGGTGAGTGTGTGGTGGCCAGCACTAGGCAAGAAAACTTATAAAAATATGATAGAGAAAGTACAAAGAACGGCCTGCTTGCTTATAAACGGGGCACTGAGGATAACCCCTACACGAGATATGGAGGCTATGCTCTACCTTCTTCCTGTCGACATCTTAGATAAGCAACGAGCGGCAAATCCTATAGTAGCGCTTTTTATGGCGCTTAAAAATGAGGCGATAGCCTCGGAACAGAAGAGGTGGAATAACACCATAACATGCAATATAGCGCGGCAAGTCTGGCCGAAACTGGACTTGAAGCGCTCCAAAACACTACTATCCATAGGAGGAGGAAGAGACTGTGAGCCACTTCCTCTGTTCATGCCCGGCGCTAGCTTACAGGAGGTACAAATATTTGGGAAAGTATTATTTCGACGGCCTTATGGATCTCGAGAACTGCAAATTGTGAGATATCTTACGCTACATAAGTAGCTCTGAATGGTTCCAATGAAAGTGAAAGGGAAGTAGGATCCTTTGGTATCACAATGAACCGTCACCGGTCTAAGTGTGCATTAGCAGCCACTCTAACCTAATCCTAACCTTTCCTGGGTTTAACCTCTTTTCTTATTATTGTTTGGCTAAGCGTCATAACTAGCGAATGATCCGATGAAAGACTCGAGTTATTTTCTACATGGAAATAATTTTCTGATTAGCCAGTAGGCTGGCCTATCGCCTAAGGGGAATTCGCATTTTAGTTTTTAGCAGCTGCAAATAGCTCCTTCTCCTTAGTTGTTGTTAATCGTGATTCCCACCAGTAGATATTTTTTTCGTTAAAGTCGCAATTTCTCCAATTAAAAAATTACCTCCAAGTGTTTTAATGAACAAAATGTACTCTTCTTGTTTGAGGGTGTATCTAGGTGGAGGTTTTTTTTCAACTCAGTCATTTTGTTTTTTCATTTTTCCAAATGTGCTTTCAAGACCTTCTTCTTGTGCATCTAATCGCATATTGGGAGCTTCTAGATTTCTCAATTTCTATTTCTCGTACATATTTAACATGGTCTTTGTTTCAGATTACGTGATTTATTGGGTGTGGGAATAAGTTTCCGCTGTTTTTACTTAGATGGCGTTAGTAGCTCTTATGCCTTCTTCATTTTATTTAATCGGGCAATACATGTTCTTTGAAGGTTAGATGTCAGGCTTCAATAATCATAGTGACATTTGTTCAGAACATAAACAACAATTTTTTGCGTCTCATTGAAAGTGTCGAATTTAGTGACAAAAAAATAGCATTTGCGGGAAGTTTTACTTCATTATTTTTTGTTAAAGAAAAGTGTATTGGAAACGCATCGGTTGCTCGTAGAAGCTTATGGTAAGCATGATCCATCGAATACAACCTGTAGAGACTGGTTCCGACGATTCAACGATGGTGATTTCGAAGTAGGAGACAAGAAACATGAAGGCGGACCAGAAAGGTTTAAAGATGCAGAATTAGAAGCATTGCTGGATGAAGATCCATGTCAGACCGAAAAATTAATGGCAGAACAGTTGAATGTAGACCACTCTATTATTAGCAAACGTTTACATGCATTGGGAGTCGTTCGCAAGTTCGGAAATTAGGTCCCGCACGAATTGAAAGAACGGGACATCGAGCGCCGAATACCCATCTGCGAACTCTTGCTTCAACGCCAGCAAAGAAAGGTTTTTTTACATCGGATCATCACTGGAGATGAAAAGTGGATTCGATACGACAATCCGAAGCGCAAACTAGCATGGGTCAAGCCAGGGGAACCGAGAAATGTTCAAAAGCAAATATTCATGGAAGTAAGGTTATGTTGTGCATATGGTGGGATCAGAGCGGCGTCGTGTACTACGAGCTGCTGAAACAGGACGAAACCATCACTGGGGATCGTTATGACAACTGATCCGTTTGAAGCAAGCTCTGGATCGAGAACGGCCGGACAATCGGCATGACAAGCTGATTTTGCAGCACGACAACGCTCGGTCACACGTTGCTTTAGTTGTCAAGAACTACTTGAAAAGGCAGGACTGGGATATTCTACCCCACCCGCCGTATTCACCAGACATTGCTCCTTCAGACTACCACTAGTTCTGGTCGATGCAGTCAGCCCAGGCAAAGCAGCACTTCACATCATACGAATATGTCAAAAAATGGATGACTAGATTGCTTCTAAAGAACCGGAGTTCTTCTGTCGCGGAATTCGTTTATTGTCCGAAAGATGGGCGAAGATTGCAGCTTTCGATGAAGCATACTTTGATCAAACCAGTCATTCGTTTTCGACTCATTCCCACACCCAATATTTCTCATTTTTTGTAGTTCTATTGCAACTTCACATCCTCGATAGTTAGCGGGATGCTTCCCTTTGCAAATGAAACATTTTGGAGATAAGGTTTTATTAATTTGACAATCATTGGCTGCGTGCTTCCCGGCACATTTGACACTTCTAGATTCACGATTACCGTATTTTGGAGTAAGGTTAAACTCTTGCCATTTCTTGCACTGTGGTATTAGTCTAGTAACTTTTTACTCAAAGGCTCAATTTTAACTATAGATTTTTTCTATATTTTCTTTTTTGTCGAATGTTAACATGAAGAGTGGAAGTCCTCTTCTGATAATGTTTCCGTCCCTGTTTTGCTTTTTCTCTTTTTTGATGATATTGACTGAATTCCTTCTTACGAACAAGATTTGGGGAGCCCTCTTGCCATTATTTTGACTAGGCGATCATTTTTGTCCTCATATGTATACCATTCAAACCAATCAGTGTTTACAACCTATTTCAGTAGTTGCTAGATGTCATTATATTCCTTCACACCTATTATGTTAATAGGAGATGGAAGTATCTTCTTCTCTTTATCTATCACTTTTTGGAGCTATTTGATTACTAGGATCGACAATATTTGCTGGTGTTGGTTCAACTTCAGGTGATAACTCAGCCTCCATTTTGGTTGCTGTACTGTCTTTTCTTGCTTTTTGGTTACTCTTTTTCTTCTTTCGAGAATCCAATTAGTTTCTCGTTCTAGTTCACTTTCATCACTACAGAATGGTCTTCCTTGCAGAGAGCGGTTGGAAAGAATTCTTATATAAAATCACGGTCTTTGGTTCGTCATTGATTTTGTCAATTAAAGAATTAGGTTTTATGATTCTTTTGTGCCGCAAAGTTTCCATTAGCTATGGTTTAATAATTTTATTTTTTAATTTTTGCCATAAGGTCGAAGCACTTCCATATTTTTCGCAGTTCCTTATGAATTTTTTAACTTGCAGCGTTACTAATAAAATTGAGTTTTTACAGACTCGCTTGCAATTGCCATCTATTTAATTCATAGTCACGGACTGTAATATGGTTTGTGCCATGGAGGTTGCACAACAACGGTAGTTAATAGTTGTGCTATTTGTTATTATCGATTGGTAGCAGTTGCTAAAGAAACTCTTAATCATCCTGTCCCTACTTAAGCTTTCGAAGACAAATTGATTGTAAAAATGTGCATAGAAGGCTCATATTCACACTGGCCATGCAGTAACTAATAAGAAACAGTTCACTTGGTTTGATTGCCGGAAGGGATACTTTGTGAAAAATCTTTTCGACCTTATTCAATTAGTCCACCCATAATACATGCAATGTAATGGCAATGATCTAACTTGTAATATTTACTTCTATTGGAAAAACTTCAAGAAATTGGAAGTTTTTGATTATAGTTATCGGCTGTCTAGCATGGAAACGAAAAAAGTTTTATAATTTAATTTCCAATAAAATGAAACTTCCCAGGCTCAATATTTTTTTCATTTTCAATATTGTTGTTTTTTACAATATAATACATGGATACGACCAAAATATGTAAAAATCAATTTTAAATTAAAATCCTTTCGTGTTTTATAATCATACGAGTTTATTTGAATGGATTCTACCATTATAGCATCACATGTAAAACGACTCACCTGCAATCGACATTCGATTAAAATACTATATTACAACAATAATAAAAAACCTAAATAGAATAATTCATTACCTATTAGATTAGATTTGTATAATTCAATAATAGTTAAAACAACAAAAAAATATTTTTTTTTTGTATTTTATGGCTTAATAATCTGATTTGTGACAGAAAATTTTCTGCTTACTTTTTATATTTTTGTTTTGATTATTAAAGAAAAATATAAGTACTGTGATTATAGTTTTAATCTTATAAAAATTGTATTATGAAATAATTTCGGTATAGTCGAATGGTGTTTTCAAGGTCGGTGACCCAATCGAACCGTAGACTGAAACCAGAGGTGGCTAACGCCAAAACCCTATTGAAATCTTGCTTCACTATCCCGATTCGTAAAATACAAGAATGCGATAGTTAACCCTTTACTGAACATTTTATACTAATAGGCAATTTTTGTAGGTGATCAGTCTCCTTCAGGCTTTTACGCAAATAGTGTTCTGGATTAGGATAGCAACTGCCATGTGCACCGAAGTTTAGGCTTTCTCTTAGATCATCCTTATTTCGGGCAGTTACGAGAGTTATAAGGATATCACCAATCTGTGTAATATATATTAATAGTTGTAGCTAGCATCTAAATGTCCAGCCTTACACATTGACTTTAGGTAATGAATGTAGTTTTTACTTTTGCTGCTGTTACATCGAAAGTTCACTTCTTGATTTTATTATATACAACATGCACATACAATTCGTAACAAGCTTGTAGGGCAAAATATTTAAGCCAGATTTAAATTTAAACTTAATAAATACTCCAAACCCTCCTTTAAAATTAATTAAATCTACTAAATAGTCTTAATTTAACACAGTTGCGCCTATCTTTTGTTGATCTAACCGCTAGTGGTACTTATTCCCTTATTGACCATATTACAGGGTGGCCGGTCTATTTGTTTTAAATCATAGTCTAGGTTAACACTTTTACTATGGCAACGTTGACGTTTTGACAGCTTTTCAGTCTGATGTTTCGCGGTTCGAAATAACCATGTTTTCGCTTGAACAGTGTTTTTTTTTGTGTCTGAACCCTGCAATCTTTTCTGAGGCCGAAGCTCTCCCAACTCTTTCGCGGTTAATTTTTAATGTCCTATCGTACGCCTTCACCAGCCAAATCGAGGACGCACGAATACAGGTTCGATTTTAAATCCATCTGCACATTGCATTGCTCCAGCAAGCCTGTACTGACATGGACGATGGTTCGGCCCATAGATTCTGCACTCCAACCGAGGGTCATAGTTGTGTTCATCGTCATCACCGATCGCAATCAGGTGATGAAAAATCCCTTTTGCAACCCTCCCCCGTTGGGATTCGAACCCAGTACCTCCCGTCCCAAACACCGCAGCTTTAACCACTGCTCCAATTGCTCAGTGAACAGTGTTTCGAAGTATTGAAAACTTATTTTCAAAGTAATGGTATAGTTGTGTAGCTGAAACAACACGAATTCTGATCGAAATATCATCTTTTCTATTGAAGCGCATTTCCATCTCGGAGGCTATGTACACAAGCAGAACTGCCGAATTTGAGATTCGAAATAGCCACACGTAATCGTTGAGATGCATCCACCAAGAGTAATAGTTTGAAATGGATTGCACAGTGGTGGCATAATGGGTCTTTCAAACCCAATGATAATAGTTGTTTTAGGCGTAATATGAATAATAAGGAACTAATATCTTTGTCGTTGATTGATTGATTGATGAGACCGTGAGACAGAGCTCCAGGCAAGTGTTCCGAAGAACGCTGGTCCTATTCCCACATCCTTTTTACATTTAACAAACGGTAGGATAGGAGGGATTGTCATATATTTATATTTCTATAGATATATTTCCATGCATGACGAAACGACCCGGTTTCAGCCACCTCATGATCATTATAGAACAGTTCTATTCTACAGGTTTTTGTGGAGTAGGGAAGTAAATTATGTTAGTAATGACAGAACTGGGACCGCGGCGTGATAAGCAAGAATCTTAACCACTATACGACCGGTGACCGGATTAGACCATAGCCGACCATATTTTAAAGTAAAAATAATAATAAGACGGATTTTACAGGCCATCGCTGTCCCTTACCGCATCAACATTCTGACTCCATCGGATTCGATCCCGAGCTTGTTCTTCCTATTGTTGACCTCTGCGCCTGCCAAATGGGGCGGTTCGTAGAACGTGATCGAGCCAGCGTACCCGCTGTCCTTTTATTTCATGCACGAGATCAGGAATTTTCATTAAATTCATAATATTTTGGTTGAATAAAACCCGGAAAGACAAGGGACCCGAGGTATCATAAACCTGTCACTCGTTCAAATGTGTGGTCACTACTACTAAAATCCATTGCGTCTTGGTTTCTAAAACCAGTGATCATATATTTGGTTTTGGACTCATTGGGGGACAGAGCATCTCTTTGTCGTACACCAAAGCCAATTGCAAAAGTTCCTGGTACCTTGTTCTCAACCTTGACACAACATTGTGACTGCATTAGTGTCATTTTATATAAACGCACATATTTGTCAGATAATTTCAGACATCGCAAAGCAAACCATAAGCTATCCTGATGGATTGAGTCATAGGTTTGTTGGAAATCGAAGAACACCTGATGTACGTCCCGAGATGGTTCGTCATATTTATAATTTCAATTCAGAATATTTAGAAAAAATCATACTAAGCGAAAAAACTTCAGTTACTGACCGATTCGAACGAAATCCTCCTTGGCAGTCACCTACAATTTCCTCCAGTAGAGAGGTGATTCTCTAAAATATTATGTAAAACAGTAACTTTTTAGGCTCTACATGACCAGTGTGATTTCCTCGTATGATGGGTCATGTGCGCTCTCCGCAGGCTGTTTGATATGCTTCAAATACTACGTTTGACACTTGTTGAACATTGCGTACATCAGAGAAATGCTCCTACCAAGTGTCGAGCACTGCATCGATGTTAATACGGAGGTTTTCATACTGGTCCCGAATGATTATGGACCTTCTAGGTCTAAAGATATTGTGCAGTCCGGTAACTCCTTCAAAGAAGTTACGGGAACTGTGATCATTGTTGATATGTTGCACCTTTAAGACTTCGGCTTTCTATCATTCACGCTTTTTCCGTCTACAAATTCGCTTAGCGGTTCTCCTAGCAAGGACCGCTTTGTTTTACCGTGCGATTGTAAAACGAATTCGCGCTTTTTTACAGGCCATATTCTGTTGCTCGACAGCAAGACGATACTCCTCATCAAACCAATCATTTTTGTGTTTAATTTTTACCATTCCTGAGTCGCCTGGGCAGCACCGACAACCGACGTTTTTAGTACCTCCCGTAGAACGTCCACATCGTCAGAACAGGAGTTGGTGTGTTATAATGCTACAACTAAGAAGTTTTTAATATTCTGCTTTCACATCTTCGTTTATTACAGTTGAAATGTAAGTTTCATTTTCCTGCGATCCCTGACTTGTAAGAAAACTGCCTTCTTAGCTTTGCAATGACCAATTGATGAATATTGCCTACAAATTTGGCAGCAGACCATATTGGCATATGTACGGCGGCGTCAATGGTCTTGTGGAAAAAGCTCTTGTGTCAACTGAATCTTAAATGGAAACAAATGCAAACCTTTGTGCAAAATTGTGGACAAACTTGTTCTTTGAAAACCAAGCTCCTGAGCACGGCGTCGAATTGAGGTTGATGGATTGTTTTGAACACTTTCTTGAGCAGCAGTAATGTTTTCAGCCGATCTTGTAGTACGTTGTGGCCCATGCTTGGGCCTATCACTTACAGACCCTCTTTCTTCGAAATCAGTGTTGGCACGTAGTTAACCCAAAAATTTCACGTAACTTTCTCATCGTCACAGTAATCGATGATTGATTTTGATAAAATGTTTTAACGATTAAAACACGTTGGTTTATCGAATATTTTTCCATAATAAATTTGCCACGTGTCTACTTCACGACTGTCAATACTAACGTTTACCAAAATGGCGGCAAAACAAAGTAGTATACCTTCCCGGCGGACACCCTGTATATCGTGGAATATACGTTTTTTTCCTCAAGTGCTTTCCCAATTATATTGATCAAACTGGGTACACATTTAACTATAAATTCTGCATTTGTAAGTTTGGTGAGCTTAATAAATAGTATTTCTGAACTTTCCAGATTCTAAAAAGTTCTTGTAAAATGCTCGGTAGCCTGCTGTGGTCCTTGATGACCTGTCTAAAGAAACGGAGTTTTGCCCTGTGATGAAAGATCCTGGATATCCGAACTAATCCACCCTCTCATATTGTGTTTCTTCTGAAATAAAGTCAAATGTCGTCAGCGTATGCAAATAGCTGGGTTGATTTGTAATATAGACAGCTGCGCTGCGTTATATTGAGCTGACGGACGGCATATTCTAATGATAGGTTGAAGAAAATTTGAGCTATTGGGTCTCCTTGCCGCACTTCAGGTGTTACCTCGAAGGCATCCAAAATTTTACACTTTGACTCATTCATTAAAAGTTTGCACATAGATACCAATTTTGACGGTGTGCCCGGATAGAACAATACGTTCCATAACGAGATTCTCTTAATGCTGTAGTATGCCTACTGGAAGTCTACGAAACTGGAAGTCTACGAATAGCCTATGTACAGGCATGTCCTTTTCATAGCACTTCTCTAGGACCATCGTCAGAGTGAAAGTTTGATCAGCCGTTGATCTGTTTGGATAAAAACCGCATTGGTAACCAAGATCCTCTCGCTGTCTATTGATAATTTTGGCGCGACTACATTGGCAAACACCTTGTAGCATGTGTTCAACAAAGCTATACCGCGGTAGTTGTTGCAGTTCAACCGATCTCCTTTTTTATGTAGTGGTCAAATAAGAGCCTTCTTCCACTCTTCTAGGTTGTTTTATTTTGATCAGATTGTCGCTCTACAAGCTCAAACATGCGGTGGGATATATGATCGCCGCCAGATTTGAGCATTTCGTTGCAGATACCGTCCTCACCGGATGTCTTGCAATTTTTCAATTTTTCATCGTGTCCCGCACTTCATCGTATGTTGGGGGTGGGGTCATCTCGACGGTAATGTCAGATTGTTGCTCAATAGGTGGTGTCTGTTTATTTAGAAGCGAAAAGAAATAATTCCTCCACACTTCTAGGACGGTTTATGTTTCTGTTGTTCATACCAATCTCTTTTGTTTAGCGTGCATAGCCGATACAAGGGTTTTCTCGCGGTTATGTATGCATGGGGAGATTGTTTTTTGTGATTTATTTATTTTGACGTGCGTTATCTTTCTCCCGAATAGCCCTTAAACAATCATCGTCTAGCCAAAGATTTTTAGATTTAGATGAACTGCTGCCTATATTGATATTTTCATTGATGCATCGGTCTATGTCCCATTGTTCTTGAACAGAGCTAGGAACTAGTTTATCCTCCAAGATTCCTGATATAGTAGTCTCAAAGGTGGTACGAGTAACTTCGTTGCTTAACCCTGATGACCAAGTAGTACAGTATTGCTAGCTCAGTAGTGCGTGTCCCGCTGTTGTTTCATGTAGGGTGAGTTTGGGTCAATGCTGCTACGATATGTGCCGCCAGAACTGCCAATTTGAGCAGATATGTGGAGTCACGAATGAACGACATCGGTTGTCAATCAAAAAACCGACGCCAAATTCATGCTTATCCATGTTATTGCTTCGACAGAGAGTTATTCCGTAGCGACTGTTATCGACGATGTCATTGCCGATTAGTCTTGTTTCTTGCAGTGCCATGAGGTCGAGCTTTTATATATACTTAGATGCTCGTTGTTGCGATTTCAAGTTTATCCGAGGCTTTTGTTGAGGTTTCGTAACAATGAGATTTTACAGGTTGGGCTGTTTTTTAATTCATTTGTTTGCTTTCCAAAGGGAATAATCAGCTCTTGGTTTTTGCCATATTCTTCTCGCTCTTTTTTGACAAGAGTTCTCTTATTTGCTTAGAATAGTTGTTTCCTTTTATTGTACATTAAATTACCGAGGTGTTTTCCTACCTAGGCTGTTTGATGTATCCTGTATGGGAACCGCTCAGAACTGGACATTTTAAAACTGGATATTTCAAAATAGGATTTGACAAAACGGGATTAGGTACAAAACTGGATATTTCAAAATTAGATATTTCAATACGAGATAAGGTACAAAACGAGATATGGTACAAAACTGGATATTTCAAAACTGGATAATTCAAAACGAGATAAGGTACAAAACGAGATATAGTACGACACTGGATATTACAAAACAGGATATTTCGACATGTGATTTAAACTTAAAATGATTGTTTTGAATTATCCTGTTTCATCAAATCCAGTTGTAAAATATCCAGTTTCGACCGGTACCCATCCTATATATAATTCAAAAATTATTTAAATTCATTTTCTATTTGCACTTCATTTTTTAATGGAACTATTAGGTTAATTTTTTCTTCTAATGACTGCTTAAAGTAAGTATTCCCTCCCAACTAGTGTTTATTTATTAAGCTTAGATTTCTTTCTTTTTGAATAATTTGTTTACTTAATGTCAAAAGTATTGGAGGATGTTTCGAGTTTATGTTTCGATTTCCGGTCAGTGAACTTTATCTTTATTTAGTTTTATTAATTGCTTCCATTTGTGCTTTTCCTCTTAATACCAAATTGCATACATTAATTAATTAAATAAATAAATAAAAGGTTGTGTAAGAAACGCGGTAAACGCCATCTTCAGTTGAATTTTCAAAAAAAAAAAAAGAATTTTAAATTCGTAAGTTTATCACCATTTCAATATTAACATATTTCAAATTTTCAAAATATACTTACAATTAAAATGGAGATCCTAATTTAATATTTAATTATTATATACTTTTAGCTGGAGATCGATGCCGGTTCCGAATTAACTGAAGCCTTTTTGTACGATGAATTACATCCGAAAAAGACACTACACAAGCCATTGTTTGCCAAACCAAAAGGACCACCAAATCGTGGCAATAAACGGTTAACAAAAATTCAAGACTAAAAATCAAAATCAAATAAAATTTATCAATCGTTTCAATTAATAATTAAATTATCATTGTAAGGAAAGTAAATAACAACAAAGGAGATAATTTTTCTAATAAAAAAATACGAAATATAAAATACATTTAAAAACTACGTTTGGTTGTAAATAAATTTTTGTTTAATAGTAGAAGCATTTAATTGATTATATAAAAAGAGAAAAAATTTATATTATTTATAAGAAAATTTTAAAATTAAATAAGATGATTATTGGTTGGCGCTAAATATTATTAAAAAAAATAAAATAAAAATTAAAACCAAAATTAATTACTATATATTTTAAAAATATTAAATTTTGCGATATAATCAAAAATAGAAAATAAATAGACGAAAAATTATTTGCTCAATTTTCAAATAGTGAAATGAAATTAATAAACTTAAATCAAATTTAATTTGGTGTAAATGTAGATTTTATTATTATTTTAGAGTATTTTTTATAAAATAAAAATATACAATTTTTTATTTGCGGTAGCTCATATATGCCTACAACCCGCTATACACCAAGCATATTTAAAATTTATAAATTATACTCTAATTTGTTTAATTCTTTCATAAAGTGATAGACCACCCCGTATATAAAATATATTTACTAAAAACAATATTATGTTAATTAATTTTAATTCATGTGAAAATTTTTAAAATATTCAAAATATATTTTTCCCTATTATATTTTAAATATTATTGTTTTTTGTAAAACTACAAATTATTTTATGTTTTTTTTTTTTTTTGTTAAAATTATGCACAATCGAATGATACCATCGAAAATCATTTATATGATACATATAAGGTATATTAAAGTTAACTTTTTACATTTAATTATTATTTAATTATAAAAAAAAAAATATAAAAGAAAATTTATTTTTAAAGATTTAATTAAAATAAAATAAATAATAAAATAAACCAAATTAAATTTTATTTTATATTCTGGTGACATTAATATACGATCATTTAATTAACGATACACATTAAATATTCTGTATGGCCACAGATTGTTGGCCATGTCAATAAAACTCGGAATGTACTAATATTTAATGTTCACTTGACAACAATAAACTTGTTTATCATGACCTAAAATAATTGGAAGCAACATAATAAATAGAACAAAAGAAGTCTATTCGGAATATAGCGCCCAAAAATAATTTGAGAAAATGTATGAATATTTGATACCATTATTAACGCTGATGTCGACAACTATTAATTACGGTATCACTCATCAAAATCGGGCCACTATTACGTGTGCTATTTGGAAATCTGCAATGCGATACCACTGTCCGGATAATTCATCAAAATCGTGCCACTATTACACGTTCTATGGGATATTTAATGAAATTCTTAAATTAGCAAAGGCTAACCTCTTTGCTGATTTGCCAATTTTTTTTAATAAAAATATTTATGGAAATGTATGTATATTTTATTGCAGTTTTAATACTGATGAATACAGCTTTTGATTAAGGTATCATTCATCAAAATTGGGCCACTATTTCCCATTCTATGGAATATTTAATTAAATTCGTAAATTAGCAAAGGCTAACCCCAGTATTAATACTGATGAATACAGCTTTTGATTAAGGTATCATTCATCAAAATCGGGCCACTATTACACGTTCTATGGGATATTTAATGAAATTCGTAAATTAGCAAAGGCTAACCTCTTTGCTGATTTGCCAATTTTTTTTAATAAAAATATTTATGGAAATGTCTGTATATTTTATTGCAGTTTTAATACTGATGAATACAGCTTTTGATTAAGGTATCATTCATCAAAATCGGGCCACTATTTCCCGTTCTATGGAACATTTAATTAAATTCGTAAATTAGCAAAGGCTAACTAACCTCTTTGCTGATTTGCCAATTTTTTTTAATGAAATTTTTTATGGAAATGTCTGTGTATTTTATTGCAGTTTTAATACTGATGACTACAGCTTTTGATTAAGGTATCATTCATCAAAATCGGGCCACTATTACACGTTCTGTGGGATATTTAATGAAATTCTTAAATTAGCAAAGGCTAACCTCTTTGCTGATTTGCCAATTTTTTTTAATAAAATTTTTTATGGAAATGTCTGTATATTTTATTGCAGTTTTAATACTGATGAATACAGCTTTTGATTAAGGTATCATTCATCAAAATCGGGCCACTAGTTCCCATTCTATGGAATATTTAATTAAATTCGTAAATTAGCAAAGGCTAACCTCTTTGCTGATTTGCCAATTTTTTTTAATGAAATTTTTTATGGAAATGTCTGTATATTTTATTGCAGTTTTAATACTGATGACTACAGCTTTTGATTAAGGTATCATTCATCAAAATCGGGCCACTATTTCCCGTTCTATGGAACATTTAATTAAATTCGTAAATTAGCAAAGGCTAACTAACCTCTTTGCTGATTTGCCAATTTTTTTTAATGAAATTTTTTATGGAAATGTCTGTGTATGTTATTGCAGTTTTAATACTGATGACTACAGCTTTTGATTAAGGTATCATTCATCAAAATCGGGCCACTATTACACGTTCTATGGGATATTTAATGAAATTCGTAAATTAGCAAAGGCTAACCTCTTTGCTGATTTGCCAATTTTTTTTAATAAAATTTTTTATGTAAATGTCTGTGTATTTTATTGCAGTTTTAATACTGATGACCACAGCTTTTGATTAAGGTATCATTCATCAAAATCGGGCCACTATTACACGTTCTGTGGGATATTTAATGAAATTCTTAAATTAGCAAAGGCTAACCTCTTTGCTGATTTGCCAATTTTTTTTAATAAAATTTTTTATGGAAATGTCTGTATATTTTATTGCAGTTTTAATACTGATGAATACAGCTTTTGATTAAGGTATCATTCATCAAAATCGGGCCACTATTTCCCGTTCTATGGAACATTTAATTAAATTCGTAAATTAGCAAAGGCTAACCTCTTTGCTGATTTGCCAATTTTTTTTAATGAAATTTTTTATGGAAATGTCTGTGTATTTTATTGCAGTTTTAATACTGATGACTACAGCTTTTGATTAAGGTATCATTCATCAAAATCGGGCCACTATTACACGTTCTATGGGATATTTAATGAAATTCGTAAATTAGCAAAGGCTAACCTCTTTGCTGATTTGCCAATTTTTTTTAATAAAATTTTTTATGTAAATGTCTGTGTATTTTATTGCAGTTTTAATACTGATGACTACAGCTTTTGATTAAGGTATCATTCATCAAAATCGGGCCACTATTACACGTTCTATGGGATATTTAATGAAATTCGTAAATTAGCAAAGGCTAACCTCTTTGCTGATTTGCCAATTTTTTTTAATAAAATTTTTTATGTAAATGTCTGTGTATTTTATTGCAGTTTTAATACTGATGACTACAGCTTTTGATTAAGGTATCATTCATCAAAATCGGGCCACTATTACACGTTCTATGGGATATTTAATGAAATTCGTAAATTAGCAAAGGCTAACCTCTTTGCTGATTTGCCAATTTTTTTTAATGAAATTTTTTATGGAAATGTCTGTGTATTTTGTTGCAGTTTTAATACTGATGACTACAGCTTTTGATTAAGGTATCATTCATCAAAATCGGGCCACTATTACACGTTCTATGGGATATTTAATGAAATTCGTAAATTAGCAAAGGCTAACCCCAGTATTAATACTGATGAATACAGCTTTTGATTAAGGTATCATTCATCAAAATCGGGCCACTATTACACGTTCTATGGGATATTTAATGAAATTCGTAAATTAGCAAAGGCTAACCTCTTTGCTGATTTGCCAATTTTTTTTAATAAAAATATTTATGGAAATGTCTGTATATTTTATTGCAGTTTTAATACTGATGACTACAGCTTTTGATTAAGGTATCATTCATCAAAATCGGGCCACTATTTCCCGTTCTATGGAACATTTAATTAAATTCGTAAATTAGCAAAGGCTAACCTCTTTGCTGATTTGCCAATTTTTTTTAATGAAATTTTTTATGGAAATGTCTGTGTATTTTATTGCAGTTTTAATACTGATGACTACAGCTTTTGATTAAGGTATCATTCATCAAAATCGGGCCACTATTACACGTTCTGTGGGATATTTAATGAAATTCTTAAATTAGCAAAGGCTAACCTCTTTGCTGATTTGCCAATTTTTTTTAATAAAATTTTTTATGGAAATGTCTGTATATTTTATTGCAGTTTTAATACTGATGAATACAGCTTTTGATTAAGGTATCATTCATCAAAATCGGGCCACTATTTCCCGTTCTATGGAACATTTAATTAAATTCGTAAATTAGCAAAGGCTAACTAACCTCTTTGCTGATTTGCCAATTTTTTTTAATGAAATTTTTTATGGAAATGTCTGTGTATTTTATTGCAGTTTTAATACTGATGACTACAGCTTTTGATTAAGGTATCATTCATCAAAATCGGGCCACTATTACACGTTCTGTGGGATATTTAATGAAATTCTTAAATTAGCAAAGGCTAACCTCTTTGCTGATTTGCCAATTTTTTTTAATAAAATTTTTTATGGAAATGTCTGTATATTTTATTGCAGTTTTAATACTGATGAATACAGCTTTTGATTAAGGTATCATTCATCAAAATCGGGCCACTAGTTCCCATTCTATGGAATATTTAATTAAATTCGTAAATTAGCAAAGGCTAACCTCTTTGCTGATTTGCCAATTTTTTTTAATGAAATTTTTTATGGAAATGTCTGTATATTTTATTGCAGTTTTAATACTGATGACTACAGCTTTTGATTAAGGTATCATTCATCAAAATCGGGCCACTATTTCCCGTTCTATGGAACATTTAATTAAATTCGTAAATTAGCAAAGGCTAACTAACCTCTTTGCTGATTTGCCAATTTTTTTTAATGAAATTTTTTATGGAAATGTCTGTGTATGTTATTGCAGTTTTAATACTGATGACTACAGCTTTTGATTAAGGTATCATTCATCAAAATCGGGCCACTATTACACGTTCTATGGGATATTTAATGAAATTCGTAAATTAGCAAAGGCTAACCTCTTTGCTGATTTGCCAATTTTTTTTAATAAAATTTTTTATGTAAATGTCTGTGTATTTTATTGCAGTTTTAATACTGATGACCACAGCTTTTGATTAAGGTATCATTCATCAAAATCGGGCCACTATTACACGTTCTGTGGGATATTTAATGAAATTCTTAAATTAGCAAAGGCTAACCTCTTTGCTGATTTGCCAATTTTTTTTAATAAAATTTTTTATGGAAATGTCTGTATATTTTATTGCAGTTTTAATACTGATGAATACAGCTTTTGATTAAGGTATCATTCATCAAAATCGGGCCACTATTTCCCGTTCTATGGAACATTTAATTAAATTCGTAAATTAGCAAAGGCTAACCTCTTTGCTGATTTGCCAATTTTTTTTAATGAAATTTTTTATGGAAATGTCTGTGTATTTTATTGCAGTTTTAATACTGATGACTACAGCTTTTGATTAAGGTATCATTCATCAAAATCGGGCCACTATTACACGTTCTATGGGATATTTAATGAAATTCGTAAATTAGCAAAGGCTAACCTCTTTGCTGATTTGCCAATTTTTTTTAATAAAATTTTTTATGTAAATGTCTGTGTATTTTATTGCAGTTTTAATACTGATGACTACAGCTTTTGATTAAGGTATCATTCATCAAAATCGGGCCACTATTACACGTTCTATGGGATATTTAATGAAATTCGTAAATTAGCAAAGGCTAACCTCTTTGCTGATTTGCCAATTTTTTTTAATAAAATTTTTTATGTAAATGTCTGTGTATTTTATTGCAGTTTTAATACTGATGACTACAGCTTTTGATTAAGGTATCATTCATCAAAATCGGGCCACTATTACACGTTCTATGGGATATTTAATGAAATTCGTAAATTAGCAAAGGCTAACCTCTTTGCTGATTTGCCAATTTTTTTTAATGAAATTTTTTATGGAAATGTCTGTGTATTTTGTTGCAGTTTTAATACTGATGACTACAGCTTTTGATTAAGGTATCATTCATCAAAATCGGGCCACTATTACACGTTCTATGGGATATTTAATGAAATTCGTAAATTAGCAAAGGCTAACCTCTTTGCTGATTTGCCAATTTTTTTTAATAAAAATTTTTATGGAAATGTCTGTATATTTTATTGCAGTTTTAATACTGATGACTACAGCTTTTGATTAAGGTATCATTCATCAAAATCGGGCCACTATTACACGTTCTATGGGATATTTAATGAAATTCTTAAATTAGCAAAGGCTAACCTCTTTGCTGATTTGCCAATTTTTTTTAATGAAATTTTTTATGGAAATGTCTGTATATTTTATTGCAGTATTAATACTGATGAATACAGCTTTTGATTAAGGTATCATTCATCAAAATCGGGCCACTATTTCCCATTCTATGGAATATTTAATCAAATTCGTAAATTAGCAAAGGCTAACCTCTTTGCTGATTTGCCAATTTTTTTTAATGAAATTTTTTATGGAAATTGTCTGTGTATTTTATTGCAGTTTTAATACTGATGACTACAGCTTTTGATTAAGGTATCATTCATCAAAATCGGGCCACTATTACACGTTCTATGGGATATTTAATGAAATTCTTAAATTAGCAAAGGCTTAACCCCTTTGCTGATTTGCCAATTTTTTTAATAAAAATTTTTATGGAAATGTTTGTATATTTTATTGCAGTTTTAATACTGATGAATACAGCTTTTGATTAAGGTATCATTCATCAAAATCGGGCCACTATTTCCCATTCTATGGAATATTTAATGAAATTCGTAAATTAGCAAAGGCTAACCTCTTTGCTGATTTGCCAATTTTTTTTAATGAAATTTTTTATGGAAATGTCTGTGTATTTTATTGCAGTTTTAATACTGATGACTACAGCTTTTGATTAAGGTATCATTCATCAAAATCGGGCCACTATTACACGTTCTATGGGATATTTAATGAAATTCTTAAATTAGCAAAGGCTAACCTCTTTGCTGATTTGCCAATTTTTTTTAATAAAATTTTTTATGGAAATGTCTGTGTATTTTATTGCAGTTTTAATACTGATGACTACAGCTTTTGATTAAGGTATCATTCATCAAAATCGGGCCACTATTACACGTTCTATGGGATATTTAATGAAATTCTTAAATTAGCAAAGGCTAACCCCTTTGCTGATTTGCCAATTTTTTTTAATAAAAATTTTTATGGAAATGTCTGTATATTTTATTGCAGTTTTAATACTGATGAATACAGCTTTTGATTAAGGTATCATTCATCAAAATTGGGCCACTATTTCCCATTCTATGGAATATTTAATTAAATTCGTAAATTAGCAAAGGCTAACCCCAGTATTAATACTGATGAATACAGCTTTTGATTAAGGTATCATTCATCAAAATCGGGCCACTAGTTCCCATTCTATGGAATATTTAATTAAATTCGTAAATTAGCAAAGGCTAACCTCTTTGCTGATTTGCCAATTTTTTTTAATGAAATTTTTTATGGAAATGTCTGTGTATTTTATTGCAGTTTTAATACTGATGACTACAGCTTTTGATTAAGGTATCATTCATCAAAATCGGGCCACTATTACACGTTCTATGGGATATTTAATGAAATTCTTAAATTAGCAAAGGCTAACCCCTTTGCTGATTTGCCAATTTTTTTTAATAAAAATTTTTATGGAAATGTTTGTATATTTTATTGCAGTTTTAATACTGATGAATACAGCTTTTGATTAAGGTATCATTCATCAAAATTTGGCCACTATTTCCCATTTTATGGAATATTTAATCAAATTCGTAAATTAGCAAAGGCTAACCCCTTTGCTGATTTGCCAATTTTTTTGAATAAAAATATTTATGGAAATGTATGTATATTTTAATGCAGTATTAATACTGATGAATACAGCTTTTGATTAAGGTATCATTCATCATAATTGGGCCATTATTTCCCGTTCTATGGAATATTTAATCAAATTCGTAAATTAGCAAAGGCTAACCCCTTTGCTGATTTGCCAATTTTTTTTAACAAATTTTTTTATGGAAATGTCGGTATATTTTATTGCAGTATTAATACTGATGAATACAGCTTTTGATTAAGGTATCATTCATCAAAATTGGGCCACTATTTCCCATTCTATGGAATATTTAATTAAATTCGTAAATTAGCAAAGGCTAACCCCTTTGCTGATTTGCCAATTTTTTTTAATAAATTTTTTTATGGAAATGTATGTTTATTTTAATGCAGTATTAATACTGATGACTACAGCTTTTGATTAAGGTATCATTCATCAAAATCGGGCCACTATTTCCCGTTCTATGGAATATTTAATCAAATTCGTAAATTAGCAAAGGCTAACCCCTTTGCTGATTTGCCAATTTTTTTTAATAAAATTTTTTATGGAAATGTATGTTTATTTTAATGCAGTATTAATACTGATGACTACAGCTTTTGATTAAGGTATCATTCATCAAAATCGGGCCACTATTTCCCGTTCTATGGAATATTTAATAAAATTCGTAAATTAGCAAAGGCTAACCCCTTTGCTGATTTGCCAATTTTTTTTAATAAAAATACTTATGGAAATGTATGTATATTTTAATGCAGTATTAATACTGATGAATACAGCTTTTGATTAAGGTATCATTCATCAAAATCGGGCCACTATTTCCCATTCTATGGAATATTTAATCAATTTCGTAAACTAGCAAAGGCTAACCCCTTTGCTGATTTGCCAATTTTTTTTAATAAAATTTTTTATGGAAATGTATGTATATTTTAATGCAGTATTAATACTGATGAATACAGCTTTTGATTAAGTTATCATTCATCAAAATCGGGCCATTATTTCCCATTCTATGGAATATTTAATCAAATTCGTAAACTAGCAAAGGCTAACCCCTTTGCTGATTTGCCAATTTTTTTTAATAAATTTTTTTATGGAAATGTATGTTTATTTTAATGCAGTATTAATACTGATGAATACAGCTTTTGATTAAGGTATCATTCATCAAAATCGGGCCACTATTTCCCGTTCTATGGAATATTTAATCAAATTCGTAAATTAGCAAAGGCTAACCCCTTTGCTGATTTGACAATTTTTTTTAATAAAATTTTTTATGGAAATGTATGTTTATTTTAATGCAGTATTAATACTGATGACTACAGCTTTTGATTAAGGTATCATTCATCAAAATCGGGCCACTATTTCCCGTTCTATGGAATATTTAATCAAATTCGTAAATTAGCAAAGGCTAACCCCTTTGCTGATTTGCCAATTTTTTTTAATAAATTTTTTTATGGAAATGTATGTTTATTTTAATGCAGTATTAATACTGATGAATACAGCTTTTGATTAAGGTATCATTCATCAAAATCGGACCACTATTTCCCATTCTATGGAATATTTAATAAAATTCGTAAATTAGCAAAGGCTAACCCCTTTGCTGATTTGCCAATTTTTTTTAATAAATTTTTTTATGGAAATGTATGTTTATTTTAATGCAGTATTAATACTGATGAATACAGCTTTTGATTAAGGTATCATTCATCAAAATCGGGCCACTATTTCCCGTTCTATGGAATATTTAATCAAATTCGTAAATTAGCAAAGGCTAACCCCTTTGCTGATTTGACAATTTTTTTTAATAAAATTTTTTATGGAAATGTATGTTTATTTTAATGCAGTATTAATACTGATGACTACAGCTTTTGATTAAGGTATCATTCATCAAAATCGGGCCACTATTTCCCGTTCTATGGAATATTTAATCAAATTCGTAAATTAGCAAAGGCTAACCCCTTTGCTGATTTGCCAATTTTTTTTAATAAATTTTTTTATGGAAATGTATGTTTATTTTAATGCAGTATTAATACTGATGAATACAGCTTTTGATTAAGGTATCATTCATCAAAATCGGACCACTATTTCCCATTCTATGGAATATTTAATCAAATTCGTAAACTAGCAAAGGCTAACCCCTTTGCTGATTTGCCAATTTTTTTTAATAAAATTTTTTATGGAAATGTATGTTTATTTTAATGCAGTATTAATACTGATGACTACAGCTTTTGATTAAGGTATCATTCATCAAAATCGGGCCACTATTTCCCGTTCTATGGAATATTTAATCAAATTCGTAAATTAGCAAAGGCTAACCCCTTTGCTGATTTGACAATTTTTTTTAATAAAATTTTTTATGGAAATGTATGTTTATTTTAATGCAGTATTAATACTGATGACTACAGCTTTTGATTAAGGTATCATTCATCAAAATCGGGCCACTATTTCCCGTTCTATGGAATATTTAATAAAATTCGTAAATTAGCAAAGGCTAACCCCTTTGCTGATTTGCCAATTTTTTTTAATAAAAATACTTATGGAAATGTATGTATATTTTAATGCAGTATTAATACTGATGAATACAGCTTTTGATTAAGGTATCATTCATCAAAATCGGGCCACTATTTCCCATTCTATGGAATATTTAATCAATTTCGTAAACTAGCAAAGGCTAACCCCTTTGCTGATTTGCCAATTTTTTTTAATAAAATTTTTTATGGAAATGTATGTATATTTTAATGCAGTATTAATACTGATGAATACAGCTTTTGATTAAGTTATCATTCATCAAAATCGGGCCATTATTTCCCATTCTATGGAATATTTAATCAAATTCGTAAACTAGCAAAGGCTAACCCCTTTGCTGATTTGCCAATTTTTTTTAATAAATTTTTTTATGGAAATGTATGTTTATTTTAATGCAGTATTAATACTGATGAATACAGCTTTTGATTAAGGTATCATTCATCAAAATCGGGCCACTATTTCCCGTTCTATGGAATATTTAATCAAATTCGTAAATTAGCAAAGGCTAACCCCTTTGCTGATTTGACAATTTTTTTTAATAAAATTTTTTATGGAAATGTATGTTTATTTTAATGCAGTATTAATACTGATGACTACAGCTTTTGATTAAGGTATCATTCATCAAAATCGGGCCACTATTTCCCGTTCTATGGAATATTTAATCAAATTCGTAAATTAGCAAAGGCTAACCCCTTTGCTGATTTGCCAATTTTTTTTAATAAATTTTTTTATGGAAATGTATGTTTATTTTAATGCAGTATTAATACTGATGAATACAGCTTTTGATTAAGGTATCATTCATCAAAATCGGACCACTATTTCCCATTCTATGGAATATTTAATAAAATTCGTAAATTAGCAAAGGCTAACCCCTTTGCTGATTTGCCAATTTTTTTTAATAAATTTTTTTATGGAAATGTATGTTTATTTTAATGCAGTATTAATACTGATGAATACAGCTTTTGATTAAGGTATCATTCATCAAAATCGGGCCACTATTTCCCGTTCTATGGAATATTTAATCAATTTCGTAAATTAGCAAAGGCTAACCCCTTTGCTGATTTGCCAATTTTTTTTAATAAAATTTTTTATGGAAATGTATGTATATTTTAATGCAGTATTAATACTGATGAATACAGCTTTTGATTAAGGTATCATTCATCAAAATCGGGCCACTATTTCCCATTCTATGGAATATTTAATCAATTTCGTAAATTAGCAAAGGCTAACCCCTTTGCTGATTTGCCAATTTTTTTTAATAAAATTTTTTATGGAAATGTATGTATATTTTAATGCAGTATTAATACTGATGAATACAGCTTTTGATTAAGGTATCATTCATCAAAATCGGGCCACTATTTCCCGTTCTATGGAATATTTAATAAAATTCGTAAATTAGCAAAGGCTAACCCCTTTGCTGATTTGCCAATTTTTTTTAATAAAAATACTTATGGAAATGTATGTATATTTTAATGCAGTATTAATACTGATTACTAGAGCTTTTGATTAAGTTATCATTCATCAAAATCGGGCCATTATTTCCCATTCTATGGAATATTTAATCAATTTCGTAAATTAGCAAAGGCTAACCCCTTTGCTGATTTGCCAATTTTTTTTAATAAAATTTTTTATGGAAATGTAAGTATATTTTAATGCAGTATTAATACTGATGAATACAGCTTTTGATTAAGGTATCATTCATCAAAATCGGGCCACTATTTCCCGTTCTATGGAATATTTAATCAAATTCGTAAACTAGCAAAGGCTAACCCCTTTGCTGATTTGCCAATTTTTTTTAATAAAATTTTTTATGGAAATGTATGTTTATTTTAATGCAGTATTAATACTGATGACTACAGCTTTTGATTAAGGTATCATTCATCAAAATCGGGCCACTATTTCCCGTTCTATGGAATATTTAATCAAATTCGTAAATTAGCAAAGGCTAACCCCTTTGCTGATTTGCCAATTTTTTTTAATAAAATTTTTTATGGAAATGTATGTTTATTTTAATGCAGTATTAATACTGATGAATACAGCTTTTGATTAAGGTATCATTCATCAAAATTGGGCCATTATTTCCCGTTCTATGGAATATTTAATCAAATTCGTAAACTAGCAAAGGCTAACCCCTTTGCTGATTTGCCAATTTTTTTTAATAAAATTTTTTATGGAAATGTATGTTTATTTTAATGCAGTATTAATACTGATGACTACAGCTTTTGATTAAGGTATCATTCATCAAAATCGGGCCACTATTTCCCGTTCTATGGAATATTTAATAAAATTGGTAAATTAGCAAAGGCTAACCCCTTTGCTGATTTGCCAATTTTTTTTAATAAAATTTTTTATGGAAATGTAAGTATATTTTAATGCAGTATTAATACTGATGACTACAGCTTTTGATTAATGTATCATTTATCAAAATCGGGCCACTATTTCCCGTTCTATGGAATATTTAATCAAATTCGTAAATTAGCAAAGGCTAACCCCTTTGCTGATTTGCCAATTTTTTTTAATAAAATTTTTTATGGAAATGTATGTTTATTTTAATGCAGTATTAATACTGATGAATACAGCTTTTGATTAAGGTATCATTCATCAAAATTGGGCCATTATTTCCCGTTCTATGGAATATTTAATCAAATTCGTAAATTAGCAAAGGCTAACCCCTTTGCTGATTTGCCAATTTTTTTTAATAAAATTTTTTATGGAAATGTATGTTTATTTTAATGCAGTATTAATACTGATGAATACAGCTTTTGATTAAGGTATCATTCATCAAAATCGGGCCACTATTTCCCGTTCTATGGAATATTTAATCAAATTCGTAAATTAGCAAAGGCTAACCCCTTTGCTGATTTGCCAATTTTTTTTAATAAAATTTTTTATGGAAATGTATGTTTATTTTAATGCAGTATTAATACTGATGAATACAGCTTTTGATTAAGGTATCATTCATCAAAATCGGGCCACTATTTCCCGTTCTATGGAATATTTAATCAAATTCGTAAACTAGCAAAGGCTAACCCCTTTGCTGATTTGCCAATTTTTTTTAATAAAATTTTTTATGGAAATGTAAGTATATTTTAATGCAGTATTAATACTGATGACTACAGCTTTTGATTAAGGTATCATTCATCAAAATCGGGCCACTATTTCCCGTTCTATGGAATATTTAATCAAATTCGTAAATTAGCAAAGGCTAACCTCTTTGCTGATTTGCCAATTTTTTTTAATAAAATTTTTTATGGAAATGTATGTTTATTTTAATGCAGTATTAATACTGATGAATACAGCTTTTGATTAAGGTATCATTCATCATAATTGGGCCATTATTTCCCGTTCTATGGAATATTTAATAAAATTCGTAAATTAGCAAAGGCTAACCCCTTTGCTGATTTGCCAATTTTTTTTAATAAAAATACTTATGGAAATGTATGTATATTTTAATGCAGTATTAATACTGATGACTACAGCTTTTGATTAAGGTATCATTCATCAAAATCGGACCACTATTTCCCATTCTATGGAATATTTAATAAAATTCGTAAATTAGCAAAGGCTAACCCCTTTGCTGATTTGCCAATTTTTTTTAATAAAAATACTTATGGAAATGTATGTATATTTTAATGCAGTATTAATACTGATGACTACAGCTTTTGATTAAGGTATCATTCATCAAAATCGGGCCACTATTTCCCGTTCTATGGAATATTTAATCAAATTCGTAAATTAGCAAAGGCTAACCCCTTTGCTGATTTGCCAATTTTTTTTAATAAAATTTTTTATGGAAATGTATGTTTATTTTAATGCAGTATTAATACTGATGAATACAGCTTTTGATTAAGGTATCATTCATCAAAATCGGACCACTATTTCCCATTCTATGGAATATTTAATAAAATTCGTAAATTAGCAAAGGCTAACCCCTTTGCTGATTTGCCAAAAAACAATGCAGTATTAATACTGATTACTAGAGCTTTTGATTAAGTTATCATTCATCAAAATCGGGCCATTATTTCCCATTCTATGGAATATTTAATCAATTTCGTAAATTAGCAAAGGCTAACCCCTTTGCTGATTTGCCAATTTTTTTTAATAAAATTTTTTATGGAAATGTAAGTATATTTTAATGCAGTATTAATACTGATGACTACAGCTTTTGATTAAGGTATCATTCATCAAAATCGGGCCACTATTTCCCGTTCTATGGAATATTTAATCAAATTCGTAAATTAGCAAAGGCTAACCCCTTTGCTGATTTGCCAATTTTTTTTAATAAAATTTTTTATGGAAATGTAAGTATATTTTAATGCAGTATTAATACTGATGAATACAGCTTTTGATTAAGGTATCATTCATCAAAATCGGGCCACTATTTCCCGTTCTATGGAATATTTAATCAAATTCGTAAATTAGCAAAGGCTAACCCCTTTGCTGATTTGCCAATTTTTTTTAATAAAATTTTTTATGGAAATGTATGTTTATTTTAATGCAGTATTAATACTGATGAATACAGCTTTTGATTAAGGTATCATTCATCATAATTGGGCCATTATTTCCCGTTCTATGGAATATTTAATAAAATTCGTAAATTAGCAAAGGCTAACCCCTTTGCTGATTTGCCAATTTTTTTTAATAAAAATACTTATGGAAATGTATGTATATTTTAATGCAGTATTAATACTGATGACTACAGCTTTTGATTAAGGTATCATTCATCAAAATCGGACCACTATTTCCCATTCTATGGAATATTTAATAAAATTCGTAAATTAGCAAAGGCTAACCCCTTTGCTGATTTGCCAAAAAACAATGCAGTATTAATACTGATTACTAGAGCTTTTGATTAAGTTATCATTCATCAAAATCGGGCCATTATTTCCCATTCTATGGAATATTTAATCAATTTCGTAAATTAGCAAAGGCTAACCCCTTTGCTGATTTGCCAATTTTTTTTAATAAAATTTTTTATGGAAATGTAAGTATATTTTAATGCAGTATTAATACTGATGACTACAGCTTTTGATTAAGGTATCATTCATCAAAATCGGGCCACTATTTCCCGTTCTATGGAATATTTAATCAAATTCGTAAATTAGCAAAGGCTAACCCCTTTGCTGATTTGCCAATTTTTTTTAATAAAAATACTTATGGAAATGTATGTATATTTTAATGCAGTATTAATACTGATGACTACAGCTTTTGATTAAGGTATCATTCATCAAAATCGGGCCACTATTTCCCGTTCTATGGAATATTTAATCAAATTCGTAAATTAGCAAAGGCTAACCCCTTTGCTGATTTGCCAATTTTTTTTAATAAAATTTTTTATGGAAATGTATGTTTATTTTAATGCAGTATTAATACTGATGAATACAGCTTTTGATTAAGGTATCATTCATCAAAATCGGACCACTATTTCCCGTTCTATGGAATATTTAATAAAATTCGTAAATTAGCAAAGGCTAACCCCTTTGCTGATTTGCCAAAAAACAATGCAGTATTAATACTGATTACTAGAGCTTTTGATTAAGGTATCATTCATCAAAATCGGGCCACTATTTCCCGTTCTATGGAATATTTAATCAAATTCGTAAATTAGCAAAGGCTAACCCCTTTGCTGATTTGCCAATTTTTTTTAATAAAATTTTTTATGGAAATGTATGTTTATTTTAATGCAGTATTAATACTGATGAATACAGCTTTTGATTAAGGTATCATTCATCAAAATCGGACCACTATTTCCCATTCTATGGAATATTTAATAAAATTCGTAAATTAGCAAAGGCTAACCCCTTTGCTGATTTGCCAAAAAACAATGCAGTATTAATACTGATTACTAGAGCTTTTGATTAAGTTATCATTCATCAAAATCGGGCCATTATTTCCCATTCTATGGAATATTTAATCAATTTCGTAAATTAGCAAAGGCTAACCCCTTTGCTGATTTGCCAATTTTTTTTAATAAAATTTTTTATGGAAATGTATGTATATTTTAATGCAGTATTAATACTGATGAATACAGCTTTTGATTAAGGTATCATTCATCAAAATCGGGCCACTATTTCCCATTCTATGGAATATTTAATCAATTTCGTAAATTAGCAAAGGCTAACCCCTTTGCTGATTTGCCAATTTTTTTTAATAAAATTTTTTATGGAAATGTATGTTTATTTTAATGCAGTATTAATACTGATGACTACAGCTTTTGATTAAGGTATCATTCATCAAAATCGGGCCACTATTTCCCGTTCTATGGAATATTTAATCAAATTCGTAAATTAGCAAAGGCTAACCCCTTTGCTGATTTGCCAATTTTTTTTAATAAAATTTTTTATGGAAATGTATGTTTATTTTAATGCAGTATTAATACTGATGAATACAGCTTTTGATTAAGGTATCATTCATCAAAATTGGGCCATTATTTCCCGTTCTATGGAATATTTAATCAAATTCGTAAACTAGCAAAGGCTAACCCCTTTGCTGATTTGCCAATTTTTTTTAATAAAAATACTTATGGAAATGTATGTATATTTTAATGCAGTATTAATACTGATTACTAGAGCTTTTGATTAAGTTATCATTCATCAAAATCGGGCCATTATTTCCCATTCTATGGAATATTTAATCAATTTCGTAAATTAGCAAAGGCTAACCCCTTTGCTGATTTGCCAATTTTTTTTAATAAAATTTTTTATGGAAATGTAAGTATATTTTAATGCAGTATTAATACTGATGAATACAGCTTTTGATTAAGGTATCATTCATCAAAATCGGGCCACTATTTCCCGTTCTATGGAATATTTAATCAAATTCGTAAACTAGCAAAGGCTAACCCCTTTGCTGATTTGCCAATTTTTTTTAATAAAATTTTTTATGGAAATGTATGTTTATTTTAATGCAGTATTAATACTGATGACTACAGCTTTTGATTAAGGTATCATTCATCAAAATCGGGCCACTATTTCCCGTTCTATGGAATATTTAATCAAATTCGTAAATTAGCAAAGGCTAACCCCTTTGCTGATTTGCCAATTTTTTTTAATAAAATTTTTTATGGAAATGTATGTTTATTTTAATGCAGTATTAATACTGATGAATACAGCTTTTGATTAAGGTATCATTCATCAAAATCGGGCCACTATTTCCCGTTCTATGGAATATTTAATCAAATTCGTAAATTAGCAAAGGCTAACCCCTTTGCTGATTTGCCAATTTTTTTTAATAAAATTTTTTATGGAAATGTATGTTTATTTTAATGCAGTATTAATACTGATGAATACAGCTTTTGATTAAGGTATCATTCATCAAAATCGGGCCACTATTTCCCGTTCTATGGAATATTTAATCAAATTCGTAAATTAGCAAAGGCTAACCCCTTTGCTGATTTGCCAATTTTTTTTAATAAAATTTTTTATGGAAATGTATGTTTATTTTAATGCAGTATTAATACTGATGAATACAGCTTTTGATTAAGGTATCATTCATCAAAATTGGGCCATTATTTCCCGTTCTATGGAATATTTAATCAAATTCGTAAATTAGCAAAGGCTAACCCCTTTGCTGATTTGCCAATTTTTTTTAATAAATTTTTTTATGGAAATGTATGTTTATTTTAATGCAGTATTAATACTGATGAATACAGCTTTTGATTAAGGTATCATTCATCAAAATCGGGCCACTATTTCCCGTTCTATGGAATATTTAATCAAATTCGTAAATTAGCAAAGGCTAACCCCTTTGCTGATTTGCCAATTTTTTTTAATAAAATTTTTTATGGAAATGTATGTTTATTTTAATGCAGTATTAATACTGATGAATACAGCTTTTGATTAAGGTATCATTCATCAAAATCGGGCCACTATTTCCCGTTCTATGGAATATTTAATCAAATTCGTAAACTAGCAAAGGCTAACCCCTTTGCTGATTTGCCAATTTTTTTTAATAAAATTTTTTATGGAAATGTAAGTATATTTTAATGCAGTATTAATACTGATGACTACAGCTTTTGATTAAGGTATCATTCATCAAAATCGGGCCACTATTTCCCGTTCTATGGAATATTTAATCAAATTCGTAAATTAGCAAAGGCTAACCTCTTTGCTGATTTGCCAATTTTTTTTAATAAAATTTTTTATGGAAATGTAAGTATATTTTAATGCAGTATTAATACTGATGAATACAGCTTTTGATTAAGGTATCATTCATCAAAATCGGGCCACTATTTCCCGTTCTATGGAATATTTAATCAAATTCGTAAATTAGCAAAGGCTAACCCCTTTGCTGATTTGCCAATTTTTTTTAATAAAATTTTTTATGGAAATGTATGTTTATTTTAATGCAGTATTAATACTGATGAATACAGCTTTTGATTAAGGTATCATTCATCATAATTGGGCCATTATTTCCCGTTCTATGGAATATTTAATAAAATTCGTAAATTAGCAAAGGCTAACCCCTTTGCTGATTTGCCAATTTTTTTTAATAAAAATACTTATGGAAATGTATGTATATTTTAATGCAGTATTAATACTGATGACTACAGCTTTTGATTAAGGTATCATTCATCAAAATCGGGCCACTATTTCCCGTTCTATGGAATATTTAATCAAATTCGTAAATTAGCAAAGGCTAACCCCTTTGCTGATTTGCCAATTTTTTTTAATAAAATTTTTTATGGAAATGTAAGTATATTTTAATGCAGTATTAATACTGATGAATACAGCTTTTGATTAAGGTATCATTCATCAAAATCGGGCCACTATTTCCCGTTCTATGGAATATTTAATCAAATTCGTAAATTAGCAAAGGCTAACCCCTTTGCTGATTTGCCAATTTTTTTTAATAAAATTTTTTATGGAAATGTATGTTTATTTTAATGCAGTATTAATACTGATGAATACAGCTTTTGATTAAGGTATCATTCATCATAATTGGGCCATTATTTCCCGTTCTATGGAATATTTAATAAAATTCGTAAATTAGCAAAGGCTAACCCCTTTGCTGATTTGCCAATTTTTTTTAATAAAAATACTTATGGAAATGTATGTATATTTTAATGCAGTATTAATACTGATGACTACAGCTTTTGATTAAGGTATCATTCATCAAAATCGGACCACTATTTCCCATTCTATGGAATATTTAATAAAATTCGTAAATTAGCAAAGGCTAACCCCTTTGCTGATTTGCCAAAAAACAATGCAGTATTAATACTGATTACTAGAGCTTTTGATTAAGTTATCATTCATCAAAATCGGGCCATTATTTCCCATTCTATGGAATATTTAATCAATTTCGTAAATTAGCAAAGGCTAACCCCTTTGCTGATTTGCCAATTTTTTTTAATAAAATTTTTTATGGAAATGTAAGTATATTTTAATGCAGTATTAATACTGATGACTACAGCTTTTGATTAAGGTATCATTCATCAAAATCGGGCCACTATTTCCCGTTCTATGGAATATTTAATCAAATTCGTAAATTAGCAAAGGCTAACCCCTTTGCTGATTTGCCAATTTTTTTTAATAAAAATACTTATGGAAATGTATGTATATTTTAATGCAGTATTAATACTGATGACTACAGCTTTTGATTAAGGTATCATTCATCAAAATCGGACCACTATTTCCCATTCTATGGAATATTTAATAAAATTCGTAAATTAGCAAAGGCTAACCCCTTTGCTGATTTGCCAATTTTTTTTAATAAAAATACTTATGGAAATGTATGTATATTTTAATGCAGTATTAATACTGATGACTACAGCTTTTGATTAAGGTATCATTCATCAAAATCGGGCCACTATTTCCCGTTCTATGGAATATTTAATCAAATTCGTAAATTAGCAAAGGCTAACCCCTTTGCTGATTTGCCAATTTTTTTTAATAAAATTTTTTATGGAAATGTATGTTTATTTTAATGCAGTATTAATACTGATGAATACAGCTTTTGATTAAGGTATCATTCATCAAAATCGGACCACTATTTCCCATTCTATGGAATATTTAATAAAATTCGTAAATTAGCAAAGGCTAACCCCTTTGCTGATTTGCCAAAAAACAATGCAGTATTAATACTGATTACTAGAGCTTTTGATTAAGTTATCATTCATCAAAATCGGGCCATTATTTCCCATTCTATGGAATATTTAATCAATTTCGTAAATTAGCAAAGGCTAACCCCTTTGCTGATTTGCCAATTTTTTTTAATAAAATTTTTTATGGAAATGTATGTATATTTTAATGCAGTATTAATACTGATGACTACAGCTTTTGATTAAGGTATCATTCATCAAAATCGGGCCACTATTTCCCGTTCTATGGAATATTTAATCAAATTCGTAAATTAGCAAAGGCTAACCCCTTTGCTGATTTGCCAATTTTTTTTAATAAAATTTTTTATGGAAATGTATGTTTATTTTAATGCAGTATTAATACTGATGAATACAGCTTTTGATTAAGGTATCATTCATCAAAATCGGACCACTATTTCCCATTCTATGGAATATTTAATAAAATTCGTAAATTAGCAAAGGCTAACCCCTTTGCTGATTTGCCAAAAAACAATGCAGTATTAATACTGATTACTAGAGCTTTTGATTAAGTTATCATTCATCAAAATCGGGCCATTATTTCCCATTCTATGGAATATTTAATCAATTTCGTAAATTAGCAAAGGCTAACCCCTTTGCTGATTTGCCAATTTTTTTTAATAAAATTTTTTATGGAAATGTATGTATATTTTAATGCAGTATTAATACTGATGAATACAGCTTTTGATTAAGGTATCATTCATCAAAATCGGACCACTATTTCCCGTTCTATGGAATATTTAATCAAATTCGTAAATTAGCAAAGGCTAACCCCTTTGCTGATTTGCCAATTTTTTTTAATAAAATTTTTTATGGAAATGTATGTATATTTTAATGCAGTATTAATACTGATGACTACAGCTTTTGATTAAGGTATCATTCATCAAAATCGGGCCACTATTTCCCGTTCTATGGAATATTTAATCAAATTCGTAAATTAGCAAAGGCTAACCCCTTTGCTGATTTGCCAATTTTTTTTAATAAAATTTTTTATGGAAATGTATGTATATTTTAATGCAGTATTAATACTGATGACTACAGCTTTTGATTAAGGTATCATTCATCAAAATCGGACCACTATTTCCCGTTCTATGGAATATTTAATCAAATTCGTAAACTAGCAAAGGCTAACCCCTTTGCTGATTTGCCAATTTTTTTTAATAAAATTTTTTATGGAAATGTATGTTTATTTTAATGCAGTATTAATACTGATGACTACAGCTTTTGATTAAGGTATCATTCATCAAAATCGGGCCACTATTTCCCGTTCTATGGAATATTTAATCAAATTCGTAAATTAGCAAAGGCTAACCCCTTTGCTGATTTGCCAATTTTTTTTAATAAAATTTTTTATGGAAATGTATGTATATTTTAATGCAGTATTAATACTGATGACTACAGCTTTTGATTAAGGTATCATTCATCAAAATCGGACCACTATTTCCCGTTCTATGGAATATTTAATCAAATTCGTAAACTAGCAAAGGCTAACCCCTTTGCTGATTTGCCAATTTTTTTTAATAAAATTTTTTATGGAAATGTATGTTTATTTTAATGCAGTATTAATACTGATGACTACAGCTTTTGATTAAGGTATCATTCATCAAAATCGGGCCACTATTTCCCGTTCTATGGAATATTTAATCAAATTCGTAAATTAGCAAAGGCTAACCCCTTTGCTGATTTGCCAATTTTTTTTAATAAAAATACTTATGGAAATGTATGTATATTTTAATGCAGTATTAATACTGATGACTACAGCTTTTGATTAAGGTATCATTCATCAAAATCGGACCACTATTTCCCGTTCTATGGAATATTTAATCAAATTCGTAAACTAGCAAAGGCTAACCCCTTTGCTGATTTGCCAATTTTTTTTAATAAAATTTTTTATGGAAATGTATGTTTATTTTAATGCAGTATTAATACTGATGACTACAGCTTTTGATTAAGGTATCATTCATCAAAATCGGGCCACTATTTCCCGTTCTATGGAATATTTAATCAAATTCGTAAATTAGCAAAGGCTAACCCCTTTGCTGATTTGCCAATTTTTTTTAATAAAAATACTTATGGAAATGTATGTATATTTTAATGCAGTATTAATACTGATGACTACAGCTTTTGATTAAGGTATCATTCATCAAAATCGGGCCACTATTTCCCGTTCTATGGAATATTTAATCAAATTCGTAAATTAGCAAAGGCTAACCCCTTTGCTGATTTGCCAATTTTTTTTAATAAAATTTTTTATGGAAATGTATGTATATTTTAATGCAGTATTAATACTGATGACTACAGCTTTTGATTAAGGTATCATTCATCAAAATCGGACCACTATTTCCCGTTCTATGGAATATTTAATCAAATTCGTAAACTAGCAAAGGCTAACCCCTTTGCTGATTTGCCAATTTTTTTTAATAAAATTTTTTATGGAAATGTATGTTTATTTTAATGCAGTATTAATACTGATGACTACAGCTTTTGATTAAGGTATCATTCATCAAAATCGGGCCACTATTTCCCGTTCTATGGAATATTTAATCAAATTCGTAAATTAGCAAAGGCTAACCCCTTTGCTGATTTGCCAATTTTTTTTAATAAAAATACTTATGGAAATGTATGTATATTTTAATGCAGTATTAATACTGATGACTACAGCTTTTGATTAAGGTATCATTCATCAAAATCGGGCCACTATTTCCCGTTCTATGGAATATTTAATCAAATTCGTAAACTAGCAAAGGCTAACCCCTTTGCTGATTTGCCAATTTTTTTTAATAAAATTTTTTATGGAAATGTATGTTTATTTTAATGCAGTATTAATACTGATGACTACAGCTTTTGATTAAGGTATCATTCATCAAAATCGGGCCACTATTTCCCGTTCTATGGAATATTTAATCAAATTCGTAAATTAGCAAAGGCTAACCCCTTTGCTGATTTGCCAATTTTTTTTAATAAAATTTTTTATGGAAATGTATGTATATTTTAATGCAGTATTAATACTGATGACTACAGCTTTTGATTAAGGTATCATTCATCAAAATCGGGCCACTATTTCCCGTTCTATGGAATATTTAATCAAATTCGTAAATTAGCAAAGGCTAACCCCTTTGCTGATTTGCCAATTTTTTTTAATAAAATTTTTTATGGAAATGTATGTATATTTTAATGCAGTATTAATACTGATGACTACAGCTTTTGATTAAGGTATCATTCATCAAAATCGGGCCACTATTTCCCGTTCTATGGAATATTTAATCAAATTCGTAAACTAGCAAAGGCTAACCCCTTTGCTGATTTGCCAATTTTTTTTAATAAAATTTTTTATGGAAATGTATGTTTATTTTAATGCAGTATTAATACTGATGACTACAGCTTTTGATTAAGGTATCATTCATCAAAATCGGGCCACTATTTCCCGTTCTATGGAATATTTAATCAAATTCGTAAATTAGCAAAGGCTAACCCCTTTGCTGATTTGCCAATTTTTTTTAATAAAATTTTTTATGGAAATGTATGTATATTTTAATGCAGTATTAATACTGATGACTACAGCTTTTGATTAAGGTATCATTCATCAAAATCGGGCCACTATTTCCCGTTCTATGGAATATTTAATCAAATTCGTAAATTAGCAAAGGCTAACCCCTTTGCTGATTTGCCAATTTTTTTTAATAAAATTTTTTATGGAAATGTATGTATATTTTAATGCAGTATTAATACTGATGACTACAGCTTTTGATTAAGGTATCATTCATCAAAATCGGACCACTATTTCCCGTTCTATGGAATATTTAATCAAATTCGTAAACTAGCAAAGGCTAACCCCTTTGCTGATTTGCCAATTTTTTTTAATAAAATTTTTTATGGAAATGTATGTTTATTTTAATGCAGTATTAATACTGATGACTACAGCTTTTGATTAAGGTATCATTCATCAAAATCGGGCCACTATTTCCCGTTCTATGGAATATTTAATCAAATTCGTAAATTAGCAAAGGCTAACCCCTTTGCTGATTTGCCAATTTTTTTTAATAAAAATACTTATGGAAATGTATGTATATTTTAATGCAGTATTAATACTGATGACTACAGCTTTTGATTAAGGTATCATTCATCAAAATCGGACCACTATTTCCCATTCTATGGAATATTTAATAAAATTCGTAAATTAGCAAAGGCTAACCCCTTTGCTGATTTGCCAATTTTTTTTAATAAAATTTTTTATGGAAATGTATGTATATTTTAATGCAGTATTAATACTGATGACTACAGCTTTTGATTAAGGTATCATTCATCAAAATCGGGCCACTATTTCCCGTTCTATGGAATATTTAATCAAATTCGTAAATTAGCAAAGGCTAACCCCTTTGCTGATTTGCCAATTTTTTTTAATAAAATTTTTTATGGAAATGTATGTATATTTTAATGCAGTATTAATACTGATGACTACAGCTTTTGATTAAGGTATCATTCATCAAAATCGGACCACTATTTCCCGTTCTATGGAATATTTAATCAAATTCGTAAACTAGCAAAGGCTAACCCCTTTGCTGATTTGCCAATTTTTTTTAATAAAATTTTTTATGGAAATGTATGTTTATTTTAATGCAGTATTAATACTGATGACTACAGCTTTTGATTAAGGTATCATTCATCAAAATCGGGCCACTATTTCCCGTTCTATGGAATATTTAATCAAATTCGTAAATTAGCAAAGGCTAACCCCTTTGCTGATTTGCCAATTTTTTTTAATAAAAATACTTATGGAAATGTATGTATATTTTAATGCAGTATTAATACTGATGACTACAGCTTTTGATTAAGGTATCATTCATCAAAATCGGACCACTATTTCCCATTCTATGGAATATTTAATAAAATTCGTAAATTAGCAAAGGCTAACCCCTTTGCTGATTTGCCAATTTTTTTTAATAAAATTTTTTATGGAAATGTATGTATATTTTAATGCAGTATTAATACTGATGACTACAGCTTTTGATTAAGGTATCATTCATCAAAATCGGGCCACTATTTCCCGTTCTATGGAATATTTAATCAAATTCGTAAATTAGCAAAGGCTAACCCCTTTGCTGATTTGCCAATTTTTTTTAATAAAATTTTTTATGGAAATGTATGTATATTTTAATGCAGTATTAATACTGATGACTACAGCTTTTGATTAAGGTATCATTCATCAAAATCGGACCACTATTTCCCGTTCTATGGAATATTTAATCAAATTCGTAAACTAGCAAAGGCTAACCCCTTTGCTGATTTGCCAATTTTTTTTAATAAAATTTTTTATGGAAATGTATGTTTATTTTAATGCAGTATTAATACTGATGACTACAGCTTTTGATTAAGGTATCATTCATCAAAATCGGGCCACTATTTCCCGTTCTATGGAATATTTAATCAAATTCGTAAATTAGCAAAGGCTAACCCCTTTGCTGATTTGCCAATTTTTTTTAATAAAATTTTTTATGGAAATGTATGTATATTTTAATGCAGTATTAATACTGATGACTACAGCTTTTGATTAAGGTATCATTCATCAAAATCGGACCACTATTTCCCGTTCTATGGAATATTTAATCAAATTCGTAAACTAGCAAAGGCTAACCCCTTTGCTGATTTGCCAATTTTTTTTAATAAAATTTTTTATGGAAATGTATGTTTATTTTAATGCAGTATTAATACTGATGACTACAGCTTTTGATTAAGGTATCATTCATCAAAATCGGGCCACTATTTCCCGTTCTATGGAATATTTAATCAAATTCGTAAATTAGCAAAGGCTAACCCCTTTGCTGATTTGCCAATTTTTTTTAATAAAAATACTTATGGAAATGTATGTATATTTTAATGCAGTATTAATACTGATGACTACAGCTTTTGATTAAGGTATCATTCATCAAAATCGGACCACTATTTCCCATTCTATGGAATATTTAATAAAATTCGTAAATTAGCAAAGGCTAACCCCTTTGCTGATTTGCCAATTTTTTTTAATAAAATTTTTTATGGAAATGTATGTATATTTTAATGCAGTATTAATACTGATGACTACAGCTTTTGATTAAGGTATCATTCATCAAAATCGGGCCACTATTTCCCGTTCTATGGAATATTTAATCAAATTCGTAAATTAGCAAAGGCTAACCCCTTTGCTGATTTGCCAATTTTTTTTAATAAAATTTTTTATGGAAATGTATGTATATTTTAATGCAGTATTAATACTGATGACTACAGCTTTTGATTAAGGTATCATTCATCAAAATCGGACCACTATTTCCCGTTCTATGGAATATTTAATCAAATTCGTAAACTAGCAAAGGCTAACCCCTTTGCTGATTTGCCAATTTTTTTTAATAAAATTTTTTATGGAAATGTATGTTTATTTTAATGCAGTATTAATACTGATGACTACAGCTTTGATTAAGGTATCATTCATCAAAATCGGGCCACTATTTCCCGTTCTATGGAATATTTAATCAAATTCGTAAATTAGCAAAGGCTAACCCCTTTGCTGATTTGCCAATTTTTTTTAATAAAAATACTTATGGAAATGTATGTATATTTTAATGCAGTATTAATACTGATGACTACAGCTTTTGATTAAGGTATCATTCATCAAAATCGGACCACTATTTCCCATTCTATGGAATATTTAATAAATTCGTAAATTAGCAAAGGCTAACCCCTTTGCTGATTTGCCAATTTTTTTTAATAAAATTTTTTATGGAAATGTATGTATATTTTAATGCAGTATTAATACTGATGACTACAGCTTTTGATTAAGGTATCATTCATCAAAATCGGGCCACTATTTCCCGTTCTATGGAATATTTAATCAAATTCGTAAATTAGCAAAGGCTAACCCCTTTGCTGATTTGCCAATTTTTTTTAATAAAATTTTTTATGGAAATGTATGTATATTTTAATGCAGTATTAATACTGATGACTACAGCTTTTGATTAAGGTATCATTCATCAAAATCGGACCACTATTTCCCGTTCTATGGAATATTTAATCAAATTCGTAAACTAGCAAAGGCTAACCCCTTTGCTGATTTGCCAATTTTTTTTAATAAAATTTTTTATGGAAATGTATGTTTATTTTAATGCAGTATTAATACTGATGACTACAGCTTTTGATTAAGGTATCATTCATCAAAATCGGGCCACTATTTCCCGTTCTATGGAATATTTAATCAAATTCGTAAATTAGCAAAGGCTAACCCCTTTGCTGATTTGCCAATTTTTTTTAATAAAATTTTTTATGGAAATGTATGTATATTTTAATGCAGTATTAATACTGATGACTACAGCTTTTGATTAAGGTATCATTCATCAAAATCGGGCCACTATTTCCCGTTCTATGGAATATTTAATCAAATTCGTAAATTAGCAAAGGCTAACCCCTTTGCTGATTTGCCAATTTTTTTTAATAAAATTTTTTATGGAAATGTATGTATATTTTAATGCAGTATTAATACTGATGACTACAGCTTTTGATTAAGGTATCATTCATCAAAATCGGACCACTATTTCCCGTTCTATGGAATATTTAATCAAATTCGTAAACTAGCAAAGGCTAACCCCTTTGCTGATTTGCCAATTTTTTTTAATAAAATTTTTTATGGAAATGTATGTTTATTTTAATGCAGTATTAATACTGATGACTACAGCTTTTGATTAAGGTATCATTCATCAAAATCGGGCCACTATTTCCCGTTCTATGGAATATTTAATCAAATTCGTAAATTAGCAAAGGCTAACCCCTTTGCTGATTTGCCAATTTTTTTTAATAAAAATACTTATGGAAATGTATGTATATTTTAATGCAGTATTAATACTGATGACTACAGCTTTTGATTAAGGTATCATTCATCAAAATCGGGCCACTATTTCCCGTTCTATGGAATATTTAATCAAATTCGTAAACTAGCAAAGGCTAACCCCTTTGCTGATTTGCCAATTTTTTTTAATAAAATTTTTTATGGAAATGTATGTTTATTTTAATGCAGTATTAATACTGATGACTACAGCTTTTGATTAAGGTATCATTCATCAAAATCGGGCCACTATTTCCCGTTCTATGGAATATTTAATCAAATTCGTAAATTAGCAAAGGCTAACCCCTTTGCTGATTTGCCAATTTTTTTTAATAAAATTTTTTATGGAAATGTATGTATATTTTAATGCAGTATTAATACTGATGACTACAGCTTTTGATTAAGGTATCATTCATCAAAATCGGGCCACTATTTCCCGTTCTATGGAATATTTAATCAAATTCGTAAATTAGCAAAGGCTAACCCCTTTGCTGATTTGCCAATTTTTTTTAATAAAATTTTTTATGGAAATGTATGTATATTTTAATGCAGTATTAATACTGATGACTACAGCTTTTGATTAAGGTATCATTCATCAAAATCGGGCCACTATTTCCCGTTCTATGGAATATTTAATCAAATTCGTAAACTAGCAAAGGCTAACCCCTTTGCTGATTTGCCAATTTTTTTTAATAAAATTTTTTATGGAAATGTATGTTTATTTTAATGCAGTATTAATACTGATGACTACAGCTTTTGATTAAGGTATCATTCATCAAAATCGGGCCACTATTTCCCGTTCTATGGAATATTTAATCAAATTCGTAAATTAGCAAAGGCTAACCCCTTTGCTGATTTGCCAATTTTTTTTAATAAAATTTTTTATGGAAATGTATGTATATTTTAATGCAGTATTAATACTGATGACTACAGCTTTTGATTAAGGTATCATTCATCAAAATCGGGCCACTATTTCCCGTTCTATGGAATATTTAATCAAATTCGTAAATTAGCAAAGGCTAACCCCTTTGCTGATTTGCCAATTTTTTTTAATAAAATTTTTTATGGAAATGTATGTATATTTTAATGCAGTATTAATACTGATGACTACAGCTTTTGATTAAGGTATCATTCATCAAAATCGGACCACTATTTCCCGTTCTATGGAATATTTAATCAAATTCGTAAACTAGCAAAGGCTAACCCCTTTGCTGATTTGCCAATTTTTTTTAATAAAATTTTTTATGGAAATGTATGTTTATTTTAATGCAGTATTAATACTGATGACTACAGCTTTTGATTAAGGTATCATTCATCAAAATCGGGCCACTATTTCCCGTTCTATGGAATATTTAATCAAATTCGTAAATTAGCAAAGGCTAACCCCTTTGCTGATTTGCCAATTTTTTTTAATAAAAATACTTATGGAAATGTATGTATATTTTAATGCAGTATTAATACTGATGACTACAGCTTTTGATTAAGGTATCATTCATCAAAATCGGACCACTATTTCCCATTCTATGGAATATTTAATAAAATTCGTAAATTAGCAAAGGCTAACCCCTTTGCTGATTTGCCAATTTTTTTTAATAAAAATACTTATGGAAATGTATGTATATTTTAATGCAGTATTAATACTGATGACTACAGCTTTTGATTAAGGTATCATTCATCAAAATCGGGCCACTATTTCCCGTTCTATGGAATATTTAATCAAATTCGTAAATTAGCAAAGGCTAACCCCTTTGCTGATTTGCCAATTTTTTTTAATAAAATTTTTTATGGAAATGTATGTTTATTTTAATGCAGTATTAATACTGATGAATACAGCTTTTGATTAAGGTATCATTCATCAAAATTGGGCCATTATTTCCCGTTCTATGGAATATTTAATCAAATTCGTAAATTAGCAAAGGCTAACCCCTTTGCTGATTTGCCAATTTTTTTTAATAAAATTTTTTATGGAAATGTATGTTTATTTTAATGCTGTATTAATACTGATGACTACAGCTTTTGATTAAGGTATCATTCATCAAAATCGGACCACTATTTCCCGTTCTATGGAATATTTAATCAAATTCGTAAACTAGCAAAGGCTAACCCCTTTGCTGATTTGCCAATTTTTTTTAATAAAATTTTTTATGGAAATGTATGTTTATTTTAATGCAGTATTAATACTGATGACTACAGCTTTTGATTAAGGTATCATTCATCAAAATCGGGCCACTATTTCCCGTTCTATGGAATATTTAATCAAATTCGTAAATTAGCAAAGGCTAACCCCTTTGCTGATTTGCCAATTTTTTTTAATAAAATTTTTTATGGAAATGTATGTTTATTTTAATGCAGTATTAATACTGATGAATACAGCTTTTGATTAAGGTATCATTCATCAAAATTGGGCCATTATTTCCCGTTCTATGGAATATTTAATCAAATTCGTAAATTAGCAAAGGCTAACCCCTTTGCTGATTTGCCAATTTTTTTTAATAAATTTTTTTATGGAAATGTATGTTTATTTTAATGCAGTATTAATACTGATGAATACAGCTTTTGATTAAGGTATCATTCATCAAAATCGGGCCACTATTTCCCGTTCTATGGAATATTTAATCAAATTCGTAAACTAGCAAAGGCTAACCCCTTTGCTGATTTGCCAATTTTTTTTAATAAAATTTTTTATGGAAATGTATGTTTATTTTAATGCAGTATTAATACTGATGACTACAGCTTTTGATTAAGGTATCATTCATCAAAATCGGGCCACTATTTCCCGTTCTATGGAATATTTAATAAAATTGGTAAATTAGCAAAGGCTAACCCCTTTGCTGATTTGCCAATTTTTTTTAATAAAATTTTTTATGGAAATGTAAGTATATTTTAATGCAGTATTAATACTGATGACTACAGCTTTTGATTAATGTATCATTTATCAAAATCGGGCCACTATTTCCCGTTCTATGGAATATTTAATCAAATTCGTAAATTAGCAAAGGCTAACCCCTTTGCTGATTTGCCAATTTTTTTTAATAAAATTTTTTATGGAAATGTAAGTATATTTTAATGCAGTATTAATACTGATGAATACAGCTTTTGATTAAGGTATCATTCATCAAAATCGGGCCACTATTTCCCGTTCTATGGAATATTTAATCAAATTCGTAAATTAGCAAAGGCTAACCTCTTTGCTGATTTGCCAATTTTTTTTAATAAAATTTTTTATGGAAATGTATGTATATTTTAATGCAGTATTAATACTGATGAATACAGCTTTTGATTAAGGTATCATTCATCAAAATCGGGCCACTATTTCCCGTTCTATGGAATATTTAATCAAATTCGTAAATTAGCAAAGGCTAACCCCTTTGCTGATTTGCCAATTTTTTTTAATAAAATTTTTTATGGAAATGTATGTTTATTTTAATGCAGTATTAATACTGATGAATACAGCTTTTGATTAAGGTATCATTCATCAAAATCGGGCCACTATTTCCCGTTCTATGGAATATTTAATCAAATTCGTAAATTAGCAAAGGCTAACCCCTTTGCTGATTTGCCAATTTTTTTTAATAAAATTTTTTATGGAAATGTAAGTATATTTTAATGCAGTATTAATACTGATGACTACAGCTTTTGATTAAGGTATCATTCATCAAAATCGGGCCACTATTTCCCGTTCTATGGAATATTTAATCAAATTCGTAAATTAGCAAAGGCTAACCCCTTTGCTGATTTGCCAATTTTTTTTAATAAAATTTTTTATGGAAATGTAAGTATATTTTAATGCAGTATTAATACTGATGAATACAGCTTTTGATTAAGGTATCATTCATCAAAATCGGGCCACTATTTCCCGTTCTATGGAATATTTAATCAAATTCGTAAATTAGCAAAGGCTAACCCCTTTGCTGATTTGCCAATTTTTTTTAATAAAATTTTTTATGGAAATGTATGTTTATTTTAATGCAGTATTAATACTGATGAATACAGCTTTTGATTAAGGTATCATTCATCAAAATCGGGCCACTATTTCCCGTTCTATGGAATATTTAATCAAATTCGTAAATTAGCAATGGCTAACCCCTTTGCTGATTTGCCAATTTTTTTTAATAAAATTTTTTATGGAAATGTATGTTTATTTTAATGCAGTATTAATACTGATGAATACAGCTTTTGATTAAGGTATCATTCATCAAAATCGGGCCACTATTTCCCGTTCTATGGAATATTTAATCAAATTCGTAAATTAGCAAAGGCTAACCCCTTTGCTGATTTGCCAAATTTTTTTAATAAAATTTTTTATGGAAATGTATGTATATTTTAATGCAGTATTAATACTGATGACTACAGCTTTTGATTAATGTATCATTTATCAAAATCGGGCCACTATTTCCCGTTCTATGGAATATTTAATCAAATTCGTAAATTAGCAAAGGCTAACCCCTTTGCTGATTTGCCAATTTTTTTTAATAAAATTTTTTATGGAAATGTAAGTATATTTTAATGCAGTATTAATACTGATGACTACAGCTTTTGATTAAGGTATCATTCATCAAAATCGGGCCACTATTTCCCGTTCTATGGAATATTTAATCAAATTCGTAAATTAGCAAAGGCTAACCCCTTTGCTGATTTGCCAATTTTTTTTAATAAAAATACTTATGGAAATGTATGTATATTTTAATGCAGTATTAATACTGATTACTAGAGCTTTTGATTAAGTTATCATTCATCAAAATCGGGCCATTATTTCCCATTCTATGGAATATTTAATCAAATTCGTAAATTAGCAAAGGCTAACCCCTTTGCTGATTTGCCAATTTTTTTTAATAAAATTTTTTATGGAAATGTATGTATATTTTAATGCAGTATTAATACTGATGACTACAGCTTTTGATTAATGTATCATTCATCAAAATCGGGCCACTATTTCCCGTTCTATGGAATATTTAATCAAATTCGTAAACTAGCAAAGGCTAACCCCTTTGCTGATTTGCCAATTTTTTTTAATAAAATTTTTTATGGAAATGTAAGTATATTTTAATGCAGTATTAATACTGATGACTACAGCTTTTGATTAAGGTATCATTCATCAAAATCGGGCCACTATTTCCCGTTCTATGGAATATTTAATCAAATTCGTAAATTAGCAAAGGCTAACCCCTTTGCTGATTTGCCAATTTTTTTTAATAAATTTTTTTATGGAAATGTATGTTTATTTTAATGCAGTATTAATACTGATGACTACAGCTTTTGATTAATGTATCATTTATCAAAATCGGGCCACTATTTCCCGTTCTATGGAATATTTAATCAAATTCGTAAATTAGCAAAGGCTAACCCCTTTGCTGATTTGCCAATTTTTTTTAATAAAAATACTTATGGAAATGTATGTATATTTTAATGCAGTATTAATACTGATTACTAGAGCTTTTGATTAAGTTATCATTCATCAAAATCGGGCCACTATTTCCCATTCTATGGAATATTTAATCAAATTCGTAAATTAGCAAAGGCTAACCCCTTTGCTGATTTGCCAATTTTTTTTAATAAAATTTTTTATGGAAATGTATGTATATTTTAATGCAGTATTAATACTGATGACTACAGCTTTTGATTAATGTATCATTCATCAAAATCGGGCCACTATTTCCCGTTCTATGGAATATTTAATCAAATTCGTAAATTAGCAAAGGCTAACCCCTTTGCTGATTTGCCAAATTTTTTTAATAAAATTTTTTATGGAAATGTATGTATATTTTAATGCAGTATTAATACTGATGACTACAGCTTTTGATTAATGTATCATTCATCAAAATCGGGCCACTATTTCCCGTTCTATGGAATATTTAATCAAATTCGTAAATTAGCAAAGGCTAACCCCTTTGCTGATTTGCCAAATTTTTTTAATAAAATTTTTTATGGAAATGTATGTATATTTTAATGCAGTATTAATACTGATGACTACAGCTTTTGATTAATGTATCATTTATCAAAATCGGGCCACTATTTCCCGTTCTATGGAATATTTAATCAAATTCGTAAATTAGCAAAGGCTAACCCCTTTGCTGATTTGCCAATTTTTTTTAATAAAATTTTTTATGGAAATGTAAGTATATTTTAATGCAGTATTAATACTGATGACTACAGCTTTTGATTAAGGTATCATTCATCAAAATCGGGCCACTATTTCCCGTTCTATGGAATATTTAATCAAATTCGTAAATTAGCAAAGGCTAACCCCTTTGCTGATTTGCCAATTTTTTTTAATAAAAATACTTATGGAAATGTATGTATATTTTAATGCAGTATTAATACTGATTACTAGAGCTTTTGATTAAGTTATCATTCATCAAAATCGGGCCATTATTTCCCATTCTATGGAATATTTAATCAAATTCGTAAATTAGCAAAGGCTAACCCCTTTGCTGATTTGCCAATTTTTTTTAATAAAATTTTTTATGGAAATGTATGTATATTTTAATGCAGTATTAATACTGATGACTACAGCTTTTGATTAATGTATCATTCATCAAAATCGGGCCACTATTTCCCGTTCTATGGAATATTTAATCAAATTCGTAAACTAGCAAAGGCTAACCCCTTTGCTGATTTGCCAATTTTTTTTAATAAAATTTTTTATGGAAATGTAAGTATATTTTAATGCAGTATTAATACTGATGACTACAGCTTTTGATTAAGGTATCATTCATCAAAATCGGGCCACTATTTCCCGTTCTATGGAATATTTAATCAAATTCGTAAATTAGCAAAGGCTAACCCCTTTGCTGATTTGCCAATTTTTTTTAATAAATTTTTTTATGGAAATGTATGTTTATTTTAATGCAGTATTAATACTGATGACTACAGCTTTTGATTAAGGTATCATTCATCAAAATCGGGCCACTATTTCCCGTTCTATGGAATATTTAATCAAATTCGTAAATTAGCAAAGGCTAACCCCTTTGCTGATTTGCCAAATTTTTTTAATAAAATTTTTTATGGAAATGTATGTATATTTTAATGCAGTATTAATACTGATGACTACAGCTTTTGATTAATGTATCATTTATCAAAATCGGGCCACTATTTCCCGTTCTATGGAATATTTAATCAAATTCGTAAATTAGCAAAGGCTAACCCCTTTGCTGATTTGCCAATTTTTTTTAATAAAATTTTTTATGGAAATGTAAGTATATTTTAATGCAGTATTAATACTGATGACTACAGCTTTTGATTAAGGTATCATTCATCAAAATCGGGCCACTATTTCCCGTTCTATGGAATATTTAATCAAATTCGTAAATTAGCAAAGGCTAACCCCTTTGCTGATTTGCCAATTTTTTTTAATAAAAATACTTATGGAAATGTATGTATATTTTAATGCAGTATTAATACTGATTACTAGAGCTTTTGATTAAGTTATCATTCATCAAAATCGGGCCATTATTTCCCATTCTATGGAATATTTAATCAAATTCGTAAATTAGCAAAGGCTAACCCCTTTGCTGATTTGCCAATTTTTTTTAATAAAATTTTTTATGGAAATGTATGTATATTTTAATGCAGTATTAATACTGATGACTACAGCTTTTGATTAATGTATCATTCATCAAAATCGGGCCACTATTTCCCGTTCTATGGAATATTTAATCAAATTCGTAAACTAGCAAAGGCTAACCCCTTTGCTGATTTGCCAATTTTTTTTAATAAAATTTTTTATGGAAATGTAAGTATATTTTAATGCAGTATTAATACTGATGACTACAGCTTTTGATTAAGGTATCATTCATCAAAATCGGGCCACTATTTCCCGTTCTATGGAATATTTAATCAAATTCGTAAATTAGCAAAGGCTAACCCCTTTGCTGATTTGCCAATTTTTTTTAATAAAAATACTTATGGAAATGTATGTATATTTTAATGCAGTATTAATACTGATTACTAGAGCTTTTGATTAAGTTATCATTCATCAAAATCGGGCCATTATTTCCCATTCTATGGAATATTTAATCAAATTCGTAAATTAGCAAAGGCTAACCCCTTTGCTGATTTGCCAATTTTTTTTAATAAAATTTTTTATGGAAATGTATGTTTATTTTAATGCAGTATTAATACTGATGAATACAGCTTTTGATTAAGGTATCATTCATCAAAATTGGGCCATTATTTCCCGTTCTATGGAATATTTAATCAAATTCGTAAATTAGCAAAGGCTAACCCCTTTGCTGATTTGCCAATTTTTTTTAATAAATTTTTTTATGGAAATGTATGTTTATTTTAATGCAGTATTAATACTGATGACTACAGCTTTTGATTAAGGTATCATTCATCAAAATCGGGCCACTATTTCCCGTTCTATGGAATATTTAATCAAATTCGTAAATTAGCAAAGGCTAACCCCTTTGCTGATTTGCCAATTTTTTTTAATAAAAATACTTATGGAAATGTATGTATATTTTAATGCAGTATTAATACTGATTACTAGAGCTTTTGATTAAGTTATCATTCATCAAAATCGGGCCATTATTTCCCATTCTATGGAATATTTAATCAAATTCGTAAATTAGCAAAGGCTAACCCCTTTGCTGATTTGCCAATTTTTTTTAATAAAATTTTTTATGGAAATGTATGTTTATTTTAATGCAGTATTAATACTGATGAATACAGCTTTTGATTAAGGTATCATTCATCAAAATCGGGCCACTATTTCCCGTTCTATGGAATATTTAATCAAATTCGTAAACTAGCAAAGGCTAACCCCTTTGCTGATTTGCCAATTTTTTTTAATAAAATTTTTTATGGAAATGTAAGTATATTTTAATGCAGTATTAATACTGATGACTACAGCTTTTGATTAAGGTATCATTCATCAAAATCGGGCCACTATTTCCCGTTCTATGGAATATTTAATCAAATTCGTAAATTAGCAAAGGCTAACCCCTTTGCTGATTTGCCAATTTTTTTTAATAAATTTTTTTATGGAAATGTATGTTTATTTTAATGCAGTATTAATACTGATGACTACAGCTTTTGATTAAGGTATCATTCATCAAAATCGGGCCACTATTTCCCGTTCTATGGAATATTTAATCAAATTCGTAAATTAGCAAAGGCTAACCCCTTTGCTGATTTGCCAATTTTTTTTAATAAAAATACTTATGGAAATGTATGTATATTTTAATGCAGTATTAATACTGATTACTAGAGCTTTTGATTAAGTTATCATTCATCAAAATCGGGCCATTATTTCCCGTTCTATGGAATATTTAATCAAATTCGTAAACTAGCAAAGGCTAACCCCTTTGCTGATTTGCCAATTTTTTTTAATAAAATTTTTTATGGAAATGTATGTTTATTTTAATGCAGTATTAATACTGATGACTACAGCTTTTGATTAAGGTATCATTCATCAAAATCGGGCCACTATTTCCCGTTCTATGGAATATTTAATCAAATTCGTAAATTAGCAAAGGCTAACCCCTTTGCTGATTTGCCAATTTTTTTTAATAAATTTTTTTATGGAAATGTATGTTTATTTTAATGCAGTATTAATACTGATGACTACAGCTTTTGATTAAGGTATCATTCATCAAAATTGGGCCATTATTTCCCGTTCTATGGAATATTTAATCAAATTCGTAAATTAGCAAAGGCTAACCCCTTTGCTGATTTGCCAATTTTTTTTAATAAAATTTTTTATGGAAATGTATGTTTATTTTAATGCAGTATTAATACTGATGAATACAGCTTTTGATTAAGGTATCATTCATCAAAATCGGACCACTATTTCCCATTCTATGGAATATTTAATAAAATTGGTAAATTAGCAAAGGCTAACCCCTTTGCTGATTTGCCAATTTTTTTTAATAAAATTTTTTATGGAAATGTAAGTATATTTTAATGCAGTATTAATACTGATGACTACAGCTTTTGATTAATGTATCATTTATCAAAATCGGGCCACTATTTCCCGTTCTATGGAATATTTAATCAAATTCGTAAATTAGCAAAGGCTAACCCCTTTGCTAATTTGCCAATTTTTTTTAATAAAATTTTTTATGGAAATGTAAGTATATTTTAATGCAGTATTAATACTGATGACTACAGCTTTTGATTAATGTATCATTTATCAAAATCGGGCCACTATTTCCCGTTCTATGGAATATTTAATCAAATTCGTAAATTAGCAAAGGCTAACCCCTTTGCTGATTTGCCAATTTTTTTTAATAAAATTTTTTATGGAAATGTATGTTTATTTTAATGCAGTATTAATACTGATGAATACAGCTTTTGATTAAGGTATCATTCATCAAAATCGGGCCACTATTTCCCGTTCTATGGAATATTTAATCAAATTCGTAAATTAGCAAAGGCTAACCCCTTTGCTGATTTGCCAATTTTTTTTAATAAAATTTTTTATGGAAATGTAAGTATATTTTAATGCAGTATTAATACTGATGAATACAGCTTTTGATTAAGGTATCATTCATCAAAATCGGGCCACTATTTCCCGTTCTATGGAATATTTAATCAAATTCGTAAATTAGCAAAGGCTAACCCCTTTGCTGATTTGCCAATTTTTTTTAATAAAATTTTTTATGGAAATGTAAGTATATTTTAATGCAGTATTAATACTGATGACTACAGCTTTTGATTAATGTATCATTTATCAAAATCGGGCCACTATTTCCCGTTCTATGGAATATTTAATCAAATTCGTAAATTAGCAAAGGCTAACCCCTTTGCTGATTTGCCAATTTTTTTTAATAAATTTTTTTATGGAAATGTATGTTTATTTTAATGCAGTATTAATACTGATGAATACAGCTTTTGATTAAGGTATCATTCATCAAAATCGGGCCACTATTTCCCGTTCTATGGAATATTTAATCAAATTCGTAAATTAGCAAAGGCTAACCCCTTTGCTGATTTGCCAATTTTTTTTAATAAAATTTTTTATGGAAATGTATGTTTATTTTAATGCAGTATTAATACTGATGAATACAGCTTTTGATTAAGGTATCATTCATCAAAATCGGGCCACTATTTCCCGTTCTATGGAATATTTAATCAAATTCGTAAACTAGCAAAGGCTAACCCCTTTGCTGATTTGCCAATTTTTTTTAATAAAATTTTTTATGGAAATGTAAGTATATTTTAATGCAGTATTAATACTGATGACTACAGCTTTTGATTAAGGTATCATTCATCAAAATCGGGCCACTATTTCCCATTCTATGGAATAATTAATAAAATTCGTAAATTAGCAAAGGCTAACCCCTTTGCTGATTTGCCAATTTTTTTTAATAAAAATACTTATGGAAATGTATGTTTATTTTAATGCAGTATTAATACTGATTACTAGAGCTTTTGATTAAGTTATCATTCATCAAAATCGGGCCATTATTTCCCATTCTATGGAATATTTAATCAAATTCGTAAATTAGCAAAGGCTAACCCCTTTGCTGATTTGCCAATTTTTTTTAATAAATTTTTTTATGGAAATGTATGTTTATTTTAATGCAGTATTAATACTGATGAATACAGCTTTTGATTAAGGTATCATTCATCAAAATCGGGCCACTATTTCCCGTTCTATGGAATATTTAATCAAATTCGTAAACTAGCAAAGGCTAACCCCTTTGCTGATTTGCCAATTTTTTTTAATAAAATTTTTTATGGAAATGTATGTTTATTTTAATGCAGTATTAATACTGATGACTACAGCTTTTGATTAAGGTATCATTCATCAAAATCGGGCCACTATTTCCCGTTCTATGGAATATTTAATCAAATTCGTAAATTAGCAAAGGCTAACCCCTTTGCTGATTTGCCAATTTTTTTTAATAAAATTTTTTATGGAAATGTATGTTTATTTTAATGCAGTATTAATACTGATGAATACAGCTTTTGATTAAGGTATCATTCATCAAAATTGGGCCATTATTTCCCGTTCTATGGAATATTTAATCAAATTCGTAAATTAGCAAAGGCTAACCCCTTTGCTGATTTGCCAATTTTTTTTAATAAAATTTTTTATGGAAATGTATGTTTATTTTAATGCAGTATTAATACTGATGAATACAGCTTTTGATTAAGGTATCATTCATCAAAATCGGACCACTATTTCCCATTCTATGGAATATTTAATAAAATTGGTAAATTAGCAAAGGCTAACCCCTTTGCTGATTTGCCAATTTTTTTTAATAAAATTTTTTATGGAAATGTAAGTATATTTTAATGCAGTATTAATACTGATGAATACAGCTTTTGATTAAGGTATCATTCATCAAAATCGGGCCACTATTTCCCGTTCTATGGAATATTTAATCAAATTCGTAAATTAGCAAAGGCTAACCCCTTTGCTGATTTGCCAATTTTTTTTAATAAATTTTTTTATGGAAATGTATGTTTATTTTAATGCAGTATTAATACTGATGAATACAGCTTTTGATTAAGGTATCATTCATCAAAATCGGGCCACTATTTCCCGTTCTATGGAATATTTAATCAAATTCGTAAATTAGCAAAGGCTAACCTCTTTGCTGATTTGCCAATTTTTTTTAATAAAATTTTTTATGGAAATGTATGTATATTTTAATGCAGTATTAATACTGATGAATACAGCTTTTGATTAAGGTATCATTCATCAAAATCGGGCCACTATTTCCCGTTCTATGGAATATTTAATCAAATTCGTAAACTAGCAAAGGCTAACCCCTTTGCTGATTTGCCAATTTTTTTTAATAAATTTTTTTATGGAAATGTATGTTTATTTTAATGCAGTATTAATACTGATGAATACAGCTTTTGATTAAGGTATCATTCATCAAAATCGGGCCACTATTTCCCGTTCTATGGAATATTTAATCAAATTCGTAAACTAGCAAAGGCTAACCCCTTTGCTGATTTGCCAATTTTTTTTAATAAAATTTTTTATGGAAATGTATGTTTATTTTAATGCAGTATTAATACTGATGACTACAGCTTTTGATTAAGGTATCATTCATCAAAATCGGGCCACTATTTCCCGTTCTATGGAATATTTAATCAAATTCGTAAATTAGCAAAGGCTAACCCCTTTGCTGATTTGCCAATTTTTTTTAATAAAATTTTTTATGGAAATGTATGTTTATTTTAATGCAGTATTAATACTGATGAATACAGCTTTTGATTAAGGTATCATTCATCAAAATTGGGCCATTATTTCCCGTTCTATGGAATATTTAATCAAATTCGTAAATTAGCAAAGGCTAACCCCTTTGCTGATTTGCCAATTTTTTTTAATAAAATTTTTTATGGAAATGTATGTTTATTTTAATGCAGTATTAATACTGATGAATACAGCTTTTGATTAAGGTATCATTCATCAAAATCGGACCACTATTTCCCATTCTATGGAATATTTAATAAAATTGGTAAATTAGCAAAGGCTAACCCCTTTGCTGATTTGCCAATTTTTTTTAATAAAATTTTTTATGGAAATGTAAGTATATTTTAATGCAGTATTAATACTGATGAATACAGCTTTTGATTAAGGTATCATTCATCAAAATCGGGCCACTATTTCCCGTTCTATGGAATATTTAATCAAATTCGTAAATTAGCAAAGGCTAACCCCTTTGCTGATTTGCCAATTTTTTTTAATAAATTTTTTTATGGAAATGTATGTTTATTTTAATGCAGTATTAATACTGATGAATACAGCTTTTGATTAAGGTATCATTCATCAAAATCGGGCCACTATTTCCCGTTCTATGGAATATTTAATCAAATTCGTAAATTAGCAAAGGCTAACCTCTTTGCTGATTTGCCAATTTTTTTTAATAAAATTTTTTATGGAAATGTATGTATATTTTAATGCAGTATTAATACTGATGAATACAGCTTTTGATTAAGGTATCATTCATCAAAATCGGGCCACTATTTCCCGTTCTATGGAATATTTAATCAAATTCGTAAACTAGCAAAGGCTAACCCCTTTGCTGATTTGCCAATTTTTTTTAATAAAATTTTTTATGGAAATGTAAGTATATTTTAATGCAGTATTAATACTGATGACTACAGCTTTTGATTAAGGTATCATTCATCAAAATCGGGCCACTATTTCCCGTTCTATGGAATATTTAATCAAATTCGTAAATTAGCAAAGGCTAACCCCTTTGCTGATTTGCCAATTTTTTTTAATAAAATTTTTTATGGAAATGTAAGTATATTTTAATGCAGTATTAATACTGATGAATACAGCTTTTGATTAAGGTATCATTCATCAAAATCGGGCCACTATTTCCCGTTCTATGGAATATTTAATCAAATTCGTAAATTAGCAATGGCTAACCCCTTTGCTGATTTGCCAATTTTTTTTAATAAATTTTTTTATGGAAATGTATGTTTATTTTAATGCAGTATTAATACTGATGAATACAGCTTTTGATTAAGGTATCATTCATCAAAATCGGGCCACTATTTCCCGTTCTATGGAATATTTAATCAAATTCGTAAATTAGCAAAGGCTAACCTCTTTGCTGATTTGCCAATTTTTTTTAATAAAATTTTTTATGGAAATGTATGTATATTTTAATGCAGTATTAATACTGATGAATACAGCTTTTGATTAAGGTATCATTCATCAAAATCGGGCCACTATTTCCCGTTCTATGGAATATTTAATCAAATTCGTAAACTAGCAAAGGCTAACCCCTTTGCTGATTTGCCAATTTTTTTTAATAAAATTTTTTATGGAAATGTAAGTATATTTTAATGCAGTATTAATACTGATGACTACAGCTTTTGATTAAGGTATCATTCATCAAAATCGGGCCACTATTTCCCGTTCTATGGAATATTTAATCAAATTCGTAAATTAGCAAAGGCTAACCCCTTTGCTGATTTGCCAATTTTTTTTAATAAAATTTTTTATGGAAATGTAAGTATATTTTAATGCAGTATTAATACTGATGACTACAGCTTTTGATTAAGGTATCATTCATCAAAATCGGGCCACTATTTCCCGTTCTATGGAATATTTAATCAAATTCGTAAATTAGCAAAGGCTAACCCCTTTGCTGATTTGCCAATTTTTTTTAATAAAATTTTTTATGGAAATGTATGTTTATTTTAATGCAGTATTAATACTGATGAATACAGCTTTTGATTAAGGTATCATTCATCAAAATTGGGCCATTATTTCCCGTTCTATGGAATATTTAATCAAATTCGTAAATTAGCAAAGGCTAACCCCTTTGCTGATTTGCCAATTTTTTTTAATAAAATTTTTTATGGAAATGTATGTTTATTTTAATGCAGTATTAATACTGATGAATACAGCTTTTGATTAAGGTATCATTCATCAAAATCGGGCCACTATTTCCCGTTCTATGGAATATTTAATCAAATTCGTAAATTAGCAAAGGCTAACCCCTTTGCTGATTTGCCAATTTTTTTTAATAAAATTTTTTATGGAAATGTAAGTATATTTTAATGCAGTATTAATACTGATGACTACAGCTTTTGATTAAGGTATCATTCATCAAAATCGGGCCACTATTTCCCGTTCTATGGAATATTTAATCAAATTCGTAAATTAGCAAAGGCTAACCCCTTTGCTGATTTGCCAATTTTTTTTAATAAAATTTTTTATGGAAATGTAAGTATATTTTAATGCAGTATTAATACTGATGAATACAGCTTTTGATTAAGGTATCATTCATCAAAATCGGGCCACTATTTCCCGTTCTATGGAATATTTAATCAAATTCGTAAACTAGCAAAGGCTAACCCCTTTGCTGATTTGCCAATTTTTTTTAATAAAATTTTTTATGGAAATGTAAGTATATTTTAATGCAGTATTAATACTGATGACTACAGCTTTTGATTAAGGTATCATTCATCAAAATCGGGCCACTATTTCCCGTTCTATGGAATATTTAATCAAATTCGTAAATTAGCAAAGGCTAACCCCTTTGCTGATTTGCCAATTTTTTTTAATAAAATTTTTTATGGAAATGTAAGTATATTTTAATGCAGTATTAATACTGATGAATACAGCTTTTGATTAAGGTATCATTCATCAAAATCGGGCCACTATTTCCCGTTCTATGGAATATTTAATCAAATTCGTAAATTAGCAAAGGCTAACCCCTTTGCTGATTTGCCAATTTTTTTTAATAAAATTTTTTATGGAAATGTATGTTTATTTTAATGCAGTATTAATACTGATGAATACAGCTTTTGATTAAGGTATCATTCATCAAAATCGGGCCACTATTTCCCGTTCTATGGAATATTTAATCAAATTCGTAAATTAGCAATGGCTAACCCCTTTGCTGATTTGCCAATTTTTTTTAATAAAATTTTTTATGGAAATGTAAGTATATTTTAATGCAGTATTAATACTGATGACTACAGCTTTTGATTAAGGTATCATTCATCAAAATCGGGCCACTATTTCCCGTTCTATGGAATATTTAATCAAATTCGTAAATTAGCAAAGGCTAACCCCTTTGCTGATTTGCCAATTTTTTTTAATAAAATTTTTTATGGAAATGTAAGTATATTTTAATGCAGTATTAATACTGATGACTACAGCTTTTGATTAAGGTATCATTCATCAAAATCGGGCCACTATTTCCCGTTCTATGGAATATTTAATCAAATTCGTAAATTAGCAAAGGCTAACCCCTTTGCTGATTTGCCAATTTTTTTTAATAAAATTTTTTATGGAAATGTAATTATATTTTAATGCAGTATTAATACTGATGAATACAGCTTTTGATTAAGGTATCATTCATCAAAATCGGGCCACTATTTCCCGTTCTATGGAATATTTAATCAAATTCGTAAATTAGCAAAGGCTAACCCCTTTGCTGATTTGCCAATTTTTTTTAATAAAATTTTTTATGGAAATGTAAGTATATTTTAATGCAGTATTAATACTGATGACTACAGCTTTTGATTAAGGTATCATTCATCAAAATCGGGCCACTATTTCCCGTTCTATGGAATATTTAATCAAATTCGTAAATTAGCAATGGCTAACCCCTTTGCTGATTTGCCAATTTTTTTTAATAAAATTTTTTATGGAAATGTAAGTATATTTTAATGCAGTATTAATACTGATGACTACAGCTTTTGATTAAGGTATCATTCATCAAAATCGGGCCACTATTTCCCGTTCTATGGAATATTTAATCAAATTCGTAAATTAGCAAAGGCTAACCCCTTTGCTGATTTGCCAATTTTTTTTAATAAAATTTTTTATGGAAATGTAAGTATATTTTAATGCAGTATTAATACTGATGACTACAGCTTTTGATTAAGGTATCATTCATCAAAATCGGGCCACTATTTCCCGTTCTATGGAATATTTAATCAAATTCGTAAATTAGCAAAGGCTAACCCCTTTGCTGATTTGCCAATTTTTTTTAATAAAATTTTTTATGGAAATGTAATTATATTTTAATGCAGTATTAATACTGATGAATACAGCTTTTGATTAAGGTATCATTCATCAAAATCGGGCCACTATTTCCCGTTCTATGGAATATTTAATCAAATTCGTAAATTAGCAAAGGCTAACCCCTTTGCTGATTTGCCAATTTTTTTTAATAAAATTTTTTATGGAAATGTAAGTATATTTTAATGCAGTATTAATACTGATGACTACAGCTTTTGATTAAGGTATCATTCATCAAAATCGGGCCACTATTTCCCGTTCTATGGAATATTTAATCAAATTCGTAAATTAGCAAAGGCTAACCCCTTTGCTGATTTGCCAATTTTTTTTAATAAAATTTTTTATGGAAATGTAATTATATTTTAATGCAGTATTAATACTGATGAATACAGCTTTTGATTAAGGTATCATTCATCAAAATCGGGCCACTATTTCCCGTTCTATGGAATATTTAATCAAATTCGTAAATTAGCAAAGGCTAACCCCTTTGCTGATTTGCCAATTTTTTTTAATAAAATTTTTTATGGAAATGTATGTTTATTTTAATGCAGTATTAATACTGATGAATACAGCTTTTGATTAAGGTATCATTCATCAAAATCGGGCCACTATTTCCCGTTCTATGGAATATTTAATCAAATTCGTAAATTAGCAATGGCTAACCCCTTTGCTGATTTGCCAATTTTTTTTAATAAAATTTTTTATGGAAATGTATGTTTATTTTAATGCAGTATTAATACTGATGAATACAGCTTTTGATTAAGGTATCATTCATCAAAATCGGGCCACTATTTCCCGTTCTATGGAATATTTAATCAAATTCGTAAATTAGCAAAGGCTAACCCCTTTGCTGATTTGCCAATTTTTTTTAATAAAATTTTTTATGGAAATGTAAGTATATTTTAATGCAGTATTAATACTGATGACTACAGCTTTTGATTAAGGTATCATTCATCAAAATCGGGCCACTATTTCCCGTTCTATGGAATATTTAATCAAATTCGTAAATTAGCAAAGGCTAACCCCTTTGCTGATTTGCCAATTTTTTTTAATAAAATTTTTTATGGAAATGTATGTATATTTTAATGCAGTATTAATACTGATGAATACAGCTTTTGATTAAGGTATCATTCATCAAAATCGGGCCACTATTTCCCGTTCTATGGAATATTTAATCAAATTCGTAAATTAGCAAAGGCTAACCCCTTTGCTGATTTGCCAATTTTTTTTAATAAAATTTTTTATGGAAATGTATGTTTATTTTAATGCAGTATTAATACTGATGAATACAGCTTTTGATTAAGGTATCATTCATCAAAATTGGGCCATTATTTCCCGTTCTATGGAATATTTAATCAAATTCGTAAATTAGCAAAGGCTAACCCCTTTGCTGATTTGCCAATTTTTTTTAATAAAATTTTTTATGGAAATGTATGTTTATTTTAATGCAGTATTAATACTGATGAATACAGCTTTTGATTAAGGTATCATTCATCAAAATCGGGCCACTATTTCCCGTTCTATGGAATATTTAATCAAATTCGTAAATTAGCAAAGGCTAACCCCTTTGCTGATTTGCCAATTTTTTTTAATAAAATTTTTTATGGAAATGTAAGTATATTTTAATGCAGTATTAATACTGATGACTACAGCTTTTGATTAAGGTATCATTCATCAAAATCGGGCCACTATTTCCCGTTCTATGGAATATTTAATCAAATTCGTAAATTAGCAAAGGCTAACCCCTTTGCTGATTTGCCAATTTTTTTTAATAAAATTTTTTATGGAAATGTAAGTATATTTTAATGCAGTATTAATACTGATGAATACAGCTTTTGATTAAGGTATCATTCATCAAAATCGGGCCACTATTTCCCGTTCTATGGAATATTTAATCAAATTCGTAAACTAGCAAAGGCTAACCCCTTTGCTGATTTGCCAATTTTTTTTAATAAAATTTTTTATGGAAATGTAAGTATATTTTAATGCAGTATTAATACTGATGACTACAGCTTTTGATTAAGGTATCATTCATCAAAATCGGGCCACTATTTCCCGTTCTATGGAATATTTAATCAAATTCGTAAATTAGCAAAGGCTAACCCCTTTGCTGATTTGCCAATTTTTTTTAATAAAATTTTTTATGGAAATGTATGTTTATTTTAATGCAGTATTAATACTGATGAATACAGCTTTTGATTAAGGTATCATTCATCAAAATTGGGCCATTATTTCCCGTTCTATGGAATATTTAATCAAATTCGTAAATTAGCAAAGGCTAACCCCTTTGCTGATTTGCCAATTTTTTTTAATAAAATTTTTTATGGAAATGTATGTTTATTTTAATGCAGTATTAATACTGATGAATACAGCTTTTGATTAAGGTATCATTCATCAAAATCGGGCCACTATTTCCCGTTCTATGGAATATTTAATCAAATTCGTAAATTAGCAAAGGCTAACCCCTTTGCTGATTTGCCAATTTTTTTTAATAAAATTTTTTATGGAAATGTAAGTATATTTTAATGCAGTATTAATACTGATGAATACAGCTTTTGATTAAGGTATCATTCATCAAAATCGGGCCACTATTTCCCGTTCTATGGAATATTTAATCAAATTCGTAAATTAGCAAAGGCTAACCCCTTTGCTGATTTGCCAATTTTTTTTAATAAAATTTTTTATGGAAATGTATGTTTATTTTAATGCAGTATTAATACTGATGAATACAGCTTTTGATTAAGGTATCATTCATCAAAATTGGGCCATTATTTCCCGTTCTATGGAATATTTAATCAAATTCGTAAATTAGCAAAGGCTAACCCCTTTGCTGATTTGCCAATTTTTTTTAATAAAATTTTTTATGGAAATGTAAGTATATTTTAATGCAGTATTAATACTGATGACTACAGCTTTTGATTAAGGTATCATTCATCAAAATCGGGCCACTATTTCCCGTTCTATGGAATATTTAATCAAATTCGTAAATTAGCAAAGGCTAACCCCTTTGCTGATTTGCCAATTTTTTTTAATAAAATTTTTTATGGAAATGTAAGTATATTTTAATGCAGTATTAATACTGATGAATACAGCTTTTGATTAAGGTATCATTCATCAAAATCGGGCCACTATTTCCCGTTCTATGGAATATTTAATCAAATTCGTAAACTAGCAAAGGCTAACCCCTTTGCTGATTTGCCAATTTTTTTTAATAAAATTTTTTATGGAAATGTAAGTATATTTTAATGCAGTATTAATACTGATGACTACAGCTTTTGATTAAGGTATCATTCATCAAAATCGGGCCACTATTTCCCGTTCTATGGAATATTTAATCAAATTCGTAAATTAGCAAAGGCTAACCCCTTTGCTGATTTGCCAATTTTTTTTAATAAAATTTTTTATGGAAATGTAATTATATTTTAATGCAGTATTAATACTGATGAATACAGCTTTTGATTAAGGTATCATTCATCAAAATCGGGCCACTATTTCCCGTTCTATGGAATATTTAATCAAATTCGTAAATTAGCAAAGGCTAACCCCTTTGCTGATTTGCCAATTTTTTTTAATAAAATTTTTTATGGAAATGTATGTTTATTTTAATGCAGTATTAATACTGATGAATACAGCTTTTGATTAAGGTATCATTCATCAAAATCGGGCCACTATTTCCCGTTCTATGGAATATTTAATCAAATTCGTAAATTAGCAATGGCTAACCCCTTTGCTGATTTGCCAATTTTTTTTAATAAAATTTTTTATGGAAATGTATGTTTATTTTAATGCAGTATTAATACTGATGAATACAGCTTTTGATTAAGGTATCATTCATCAAAATCGGGCCACTATTTCCCGTTCTATGGAATATTTAATCAAATTCGTAAATTAGCAAAGGCTAACCCCTTTGCTGATTTGCCAATTTTTTTTAATAAAATTTTTTATGGAAATGTAAGTATATTTTAATGCAGTATTAATACTGATGAATACAGCTTTTGATTAAGGTATCATTCATCAAAATCGGGCCACTATTTCCCGTTCTATGGAATATTTAATCAAATTCGTAAATTAGCAAAGGCTAACCCCTTTGCTGATTTGCCAATTTTTTTTAATAAAATTTTTTATGGAAATGTATGTTTATTTTAATGCAGTATTAATACTGATGAATACAGCTTTTGATTAAGGTATCATTCATCAAAATCGGGCCACTATTTCCCGTTCTATGGAATATTTAATCAAATTCGTAAATTAGCAATGGCTAACCCCTTTGCTGATTTGCCAATTTTTTTTAATAAAATTTTTTATGGAAATGTATGTTTATTTTAATGCAGTATTAATACTGATGAATACAGCTTTTGATTAAGGTATCATTCATCAAAATCGGGCCACTATTTCCCGTTTCTATGGAATATTTAATCAAATTCGTAAATTAGCAAAGGCTAACCCCTTTGCTGATTTGCCAATTTTTTTTAATAAAATTTTTTATGGAAATGTATGTTTATTTTAATGCAGTATTAATACTGATGAATACAGCTTTTGATTAAGGTATCATTCATCAAAATTGGGCCATTATTTCCGTTCTATGGAATATTTAATCAAATTCGTAAATTAGCAAAGGCTAACCCCTTTGCTGATTTGCCAATTTTTTTTAATAAAATTTTTTATGGAAATGTATGTTTATTTAATGCAGTATTAATACTGATGAATACAGCTTTTGATTAAGGTATCATTCATCAAAATCGGGCCACTATTTCCCGTTCTATGGAATATTTAATCAAATTCGTAAATTAGCAAAGGCTAACCCCTTTGCTGATTTGCCAATTTTTTTTAATAAAATTTTTTATGGAAATGTAAGTATATTTTAATGCAGTATTAATACTGATGACTACAGCTTTTGATTAAGGTATCATTCATCAAAATCGGGCCACTATTTCCCGTTCTATGGAATATTTAATCAAATTCGTAAACTAGCAAAGGCTAACCCCTTTGCTGATTTGCCAATTTTTTTTAATAAAATTTTTTATGGAAATGTAAGTATATTTTAATGCAGTATTAATACTGATGACTACAGCTTTTGATTAAGGTATCATTCATCAAAATCGGGCCACTATTTCCCGTTCTATGGAATATTTAATCAAATTCGTAAATTAGCAAAGGCTAACCCCTTTGCTGATTTGCCAATTTTTTTTAATAAAATTTTTTATGGAAATGTAAGTATATTTTAATGCAGTATTAATACTGATGAATACAGCTTTTGATTAAGGTATCATTCATCAAAATCGGGCCACTATTTCCCGTTCTATGGAATATTTAATCAAATTCGTAAATTAGCAAAGGCTAACCCCTTTGCTGATTTGCCAATTTTTTTTAATAAAATTTTTATGGAAATGTATGTTTATTTTAATGCAGTATTAATACTGATGAATACAGCTTTTGATTAAGGTATCATTCATCAAAATCGGGCCACTATTTCCGTTCTATGGAATATTTAATCAAATTCGTAAATTAGCAAAGGCTAACCTCTTTGCTGATTTGCCAATTTTTTTTAATAAAATTTTTTATGGAAATGTATGTATATTTTAATGCAGTATTAATACTGATGAATACAGCTTTTGATTAAGGTATCATTCATCAAAATCGGGCCACTATTTCCCGTTCTATGGAATATTTAATCAAATTCGTAAATTAGCAAAGGCTAACCCCTTTGCTGATTTGCCAATTTTTTTTAATAAAATTTTTTATGGAAATGTATGTTTATTTTAATGCAGTATTAATACTGATGAATACAGCTTTTGATTAAGGTATCATTCATCAAAATTGGGCCATTATTTCCCGTTCTATGGAATATTTAATCAAATTCGTAAATTAGCAAAGGCTAACCCCTTTGCTGATTTGCCAATTTTTTTTAATAAAATTTTTTATGGAAATGTATGTTTATTTTAATGCAGTATTAATACTGATGAATACAGCTTTTGATTAAGGTATCATTCATCAAAATCGGGCCACTATTTCCCGTTCTATGGAATATTTAATCAAATTCGTAAATTAGCAAAGGCTAACCCCTTTGCTGATTTGCCAATTTTTTTTAATAAAATTTTTTATGGAAATGTAAGTATATTTTAATGCAGTATTAATACTGATGACTACAGCTTTTGATTAAGGTATCATTCATCAAAATCGGGCCACTATTTCCCGTTCTATGGAATATTTAATCAAATTCGTAAATTAGCAAAGGCTAACCCCTTTGCTGATTTGCCAATTTTTTTTAATAAAATTTTTTATGGAAATGTATGTTTATTTTAATGCAGTATTAATACTGATGAATACAGCTTTTGATTAATGTATCATTTATCAAAATCGGGCCACTATTTCCCGTTCTATGGAATATTTAATCAAATTCGTAAATTAGCAAGGCTAACCCCTTTGCTGATTTGCCAATTTTTTTTAATACAATTTTTTATAGAAATGTAAGTATATTTTAATGCAGTATTAATACTGATGACTACAGCTTTTGATTAAGGTATCATTCATCAAAATCGGGCCACTATTTCCCGTTCTATGGAATATTTAATCAAATTCGTAAATTAGCAAAGGCTAACCCCTTTGCTGATTTGCCAATTTTTTTTAATAAAATTTTTTATGGAAATGTAAGTATATTTTAATGCAGTATTAATACTGATGACTACAGCTTTTGATTAAGGTATCATTCATCAAAATCGGGCCACTATTTCCCGTTCTATGGAATATTTAATCAAATTCGTAAATTAGCAAAGGCTAACCCCTTTGCTGATTTGCCAATTTTTTTTAATAAATTTTTTTATGGAAATGTATGTATATTTTAATGCAGTATTAATACTGATGACTACAGCTTTTGATTAAGGTATCATTCATCAAAATCGGGCCACTATTTCCCGTTCTATGGAATATTTAATCAAATTCGTAAATTAGCAAAGGCTAACCCCTTTGCTGATTTGCCAATTTTTTTTAATAAATTTTTTTATGGAAATGTATGTATATTTTAATGCAGTATTAATACTGATGACTACAGCTTTTGATTAAGGTATCATTCATCAAAATCGGGCCACTATTTCCCGTTCTATGGAATATTTAATCAAATTCGTAAATTAGCAAAGGCTAACCCCTTTGCTGATTTGCCAATTTTTTTTAATAAAAATACTTATGGAAATGTATGTATATTTTAATGCAGTATTAATACTGATGACTACAGCTTTTGATTAAGGTATCATTCATCAAAATCGGGCCACTATTTCCCGTTCTATGGAATATTTAATCAAATTCGTAAATTAGCAAAGGCTAACCCCTTTGCTGATTTGCCAATTTTTTTTAATAAAATTTTTTATGGAAATGTAAGTATATTTTAATGCAGTATTAATACTGATGACTACAGCTTTTGATTAAGGTATCATTCATCAAAATCGGGCCACTATTTCCCGTTCTATGGAATATTTAATCAAATTCGTAAATTAGCAAAGGCTAACCCCTTTGCTGATTTGCCAATTTTTTTTAATAAAATTTTTTATGGAAATGTATGTTTATTTTAATGCAGTATTAATACTGATGAATACAGCTTTTGATTAAGGTATCATTCATCAAAATTGGGCTACTATTTCCCGTTCTATGGAATATTTAATCAAATTCGTAAATTAGCAAAGGCTAACCCCTTTGCTGATTTGCCAATTTTTTTTAATAAAATTTTTTATGGAAATGTATGTTTATTTTAATGCAGTATTAATACTGATGAATACAGCTTTTGATTAAGGTATCATTCATCAAAATTGGGCCATTATTTCCCGTTCTATGGAATATTTAATCAAATTCGTAAATTAGCAAAGGCTAACCCCTTTGCTGATTTGCCAATTTTTTTTAATAAAATTTTTTATGGAAATGTATGTTTATTTTAATGCAGTATTAATACTGATGACTACAGCTTTTGATTAAGGTATCATTCATCAAAATCGGGCCACTATTTCCCGTTCTATGGAATATTTAATCAAATTCGTAAATTAGCAAAGGCTAACCCCTTTGCTGATTTGCCAATTTTTTTTAATAAAATTTTTTATGGAAATGTAAGTATATTTTAATGCAGTTTTAATACTGATGACTACAGCTTTTGATTAAGGTATCATTCATCAAAATCGGGCCACTATTACACGTTCTATGGGATATTTAATGAAATTCTTAAATTAGCAAAGGCTAACCCCTTTGCTGATTTGCCAATTTTTTTTAACAAATTTTTTTATGGAAATGTCGGTATATTTTATTGCAGGATTAATACTGATGACTACAGCTTTTGATTAAGGTATCATTCATCAAAATCGGGCCACTATTTCCCATTCTATGGAATATTTAATCAAATTCGTAAATTAGCAAAGGCTAACCCCTTTGCTGATTTGCCAATTTTTTTTAATAAAATTTTTTATGGAAATGTCTGTTTATTTTATTGCAGTATTAATACTGATGACTACAGCTTTTGATTAAGGTATCATTCATCAAAATCGGGCCACTATTTCCCATTCTATGGAATATTTAATTAAATTCGTAAATTAGCAAAGGCTAACCCGTTTGCTGATTTGCCAATTTTTTTCAATATAAATATTTATGGAAATGTATGTATATTTTAATGCAGTATTAATACTGATGAATACAGCTTTTGATTAAGGTATCATTCATCGAAATCGGGCCACTATTTCCCATTCTATGGAATATTTAATGAAATTCGTAAATTAGCAAAGGCTAACCTCTTTGCTGATTTGCCAATTTTTTTTAATGAAATTTTTTATGGAAATGTCTGTGTATTTTATTGCAGTTTTAATACTGATGAATACAGCTTTTGATTAAGGTATCATTCATCAAAATCGGGCCACTATTTCCCATTTTATGGAATATTTAATGAAATTCTTAAATTAGCAAAGGCTAACCCCTTTGCTGATTTGCCAATTTTTTTTAATAAAAATTTTTATGGAAATGTCTGTATATTTTAATGCAGTATTAATACTGATGACTACAGCTTTTGATTAAGGTATCATTCATCAAAATCGGGCCACTATTTCCCGTTCTATGGAATATTTAATCAAATTCGTAAACTAGCAAAGGCTAACCCCTTTGCTGATTTGCCAATTTTTTTTAATAAAATTTTTTATGGAAATGTATGTTTATTTTAATGCAGTATTAATACTGATGACTACAGCTTTTGATTAAGGTATCATTCATCAAAATCGGGCCACTATTTCCCGTTCTATGGAATATTTAATCAAATTCGTAAATTAGCAAAGGCTAACCCCTTTGCTGATTTGCCAATTTTTTTTAATAAAATTTTTTATGGAAATGTAAGTATATTTTAATGCAGTATTAATACTGATGACTACAGCTTTTGATTAAGGTATCATTCATCAAAATCGGGCCACTATTTCCCGTTCTATGGAATATTTAATCAAATTCGTAAATTAGCAAAGGCTAACCCCTTTGCTGATTTGCCAATTTTTTTTAATAAAATTTTTTATGGAAATGTATGTATATTTTAATGCAGTATTAATACTGATGAATACAGCTTTTGATTAAGGTATCATTCATCAAAATCGGGCCACTATTTCCCGTTCTATGGAATATTTAATCAAATTCGTAAACTAGCAAAGGCTAACCCCTTTGCTGATTTGCCAATTTTTTTTAATAAAATTTTTTATGGAAATGTATGTTTATTTTAATGCAGTATTAATACTGATGAATACAGCTTTTGATTAAGGTATCATTCATCGAAATTGGGCCATTATTTCCCGTTCTATGGAATATTTAATCAAATTCGTAAATTAGCAAAGGCTAACCCCTTTGCTGATTTGCCAATTTTTTTTAATAAAATTTTTTATGGAAATGTATGTTTATTTTAATGCAGTATTAATACTGATGACTACAGCTTTTGATTAAGGTATCATTCATCAAAATCGGGCCACTATTTCCCGTTCTATGGAATATTTAATCAAATTCGTAAATTAGCAAAGGCTAACCCCTTTGCTGATTTGCCAATTTTTTTTAATAAAATTTTTTATGGAAATGTAAGTATATTTTAATGCAGTATTAATACTGATGACTACAGCTTTTGATTAAGGTATCATTCATCAAAATCGGGCCACTATTTCCCGTTCTATGGAATATTTAATCAAATTCGTAAATTAGCAAAGGCTAACCCCTTTGCTGATTTGCCAATTTTTTTTAATAAAATTTTTTATGGAAATGTATGTATATTTTAATGCAGTATTAATACTGATGAATACAGCTTTTGATTAAGGTATCATTCATCAAAATCGGGCCACTATTTCCCGTTCTATGGAATATTTAATCAAATTCGTAAATTAGCAAAGGCTAACCCCTTTGCTGATTTGCCAATTTTTTTTAATAAAATTTTTTATGGAAATGTATGTTTATTTTAATGCAGTATTAATACTGATGAATACAGCTTTTGATTAAGGTATAATTCATCAAAATCGGGCCACTATTTCCCGTTCTATGGAATATTTAATCAAATTCGTAAACTAGCAAAGGCTAACCCCTTTGCTGATTTGCCAATTTTTTTTAATAAAATTTTTTATGGAAATGTAAGTATATTTTAATGCAGTATTAATACTGATGACTACAGCTTTTGATTAAGGTATCATTCATCAAAATCGGGCCACTATTTCCCGTTCTATGGAATATTTAATCAAATTCGTAAATTAGCAAAGGCTAACCCCTTTGCTGATTTGCCAATTTTTTTTAATAAAAATACTTATGGAAATGTATGTATATTTTAATGCAGTATTAATACTGATTACTAGAGCTTTTGATTAAGTTATCATTCATCAAAATCGGGCCATTATTTCCCATTCTATGGAATATTTAATCAAATTCGTAAATTAGCAAAGGCTAACCCCTTTGCTGATTTGCCAATTTTTTTTAATAAAATTTTTTATGGAAATGTATGTATATTTTAATGCAGTATTAATACTGATGAATACAGCTTTTGATTAAGGTATAATTCATCAAAATCGGGCCACTATTTCCCGTTCTATGGAATATTTAATCAAATTCGTAAACTAGCAAAGGCTAACCCCTTTGCTGATTTGCCAATTTTTTTTAATAAAAATACTTATGGAAATGTATGTATATTTTAATGCAGTATTAATACTGATTACTAGAGCTTTTGATTAAGTTATCATTCATCAAAATCGGGCCATTATTTCCCATTCTATGGAATATTTAATCAAATTCGTAAATTAGCAAAGGCTAACCCCTTTGCTGATTTGCCAATTTTTTTTAATAAAATTTTTTATGGAAATGTAAGTATATTTTAATGCAGTATTAATACTGATGACTACAGCTTTTGATTAAGGTATCATTCATCAAAATTGGGCCATTATTTCCCGTTCTATGGAATATTTAATAAAATTCGTAAATTAGCAAAGGCTAACCCCTTTGCTGATTTGCCAATTTTTTTTAATAAATTTTTTTATGGAAATGTATGTTTATTTTAATGCAGTATTAATACTGATGACTACAGCTTTTGATTAAGGTATCATTCATCAAAATCGGGCCACTATTTCCCGTTCTATGGAATATTTAATCAAATTCGTAAATTAGCAAAGGCTAACCCCTTTGCTGATTTGCCAATTTTTTTTAATGAAATTTTTTATGGAAATGTATGTATATTTTAATGCAGTATTAATACTGATGAATACAGCTTTTGATTAAGGTATCATTCATCAAAATTGGGCCATTATTTCCCGTTCTATGGAATATTTAATAAAATTCGTAAATTAGCAAAGGCTAACCCCTTTGCTGATTTGCCAATTTTTTTTAATAAAATTTTTTATGGAAATGTATGTTTATTTTAATGCAGTATTAATACTGATGACTACAGCTTTTGATTAAGGTATCATTCATCAAAATCGGGCCACTATTTCCCGTTCTATGGAATATTTAATCAAATTCGTAAATTAGCAAAGGCTAACCCCTTTGCTGATTTGCCAATTTTTTTTAATGAAATTTTTTATGGAAATGTATGTATATTTTAATGCAGTATTAATACTGATGAATACAGCTTTTGATTAAGGTATCATTCATCAAAATTGGGCCATTATTTCCCGTTCTATGGAATATTTAATAAAATTCGTAAATTAGCAAAGGCTAACCCCTTTGCTGATTTGCCAATTTTTTTTAATAAAATTTTTTATGGAAATGTATGTTTATTTTAATGCAGTATTAATACTGATGACTACAGCTTTTGATTAAGGTATCATTCATCAAAATCGGGCCACTATTTCCCGTTCTATGGAATATTTAATCAAATTCGTAAATTAGCAAAGGCTAACCCCTTTGCTGATTTGCCAATTTTTTTTAATAAAAATACTTATGGAAATGTATGTATATTTTAATGCAGTATTAATACTGATTACTAGAGCTTTTGATTAAGTTATCATTCATCAAAATCGGGCCATTATTTCCCATTCTATGGAATATTTAATCAAATTCGTAAATTAGCAAAGGCTAACCCCTTTGCTGATTTGCCAATTTTTTTTAATAAAATTTTTTATGGAAATGTATGTATATTTTAATGCAGTATTAATACTGATGAATACAGCTTTTGATTAAGGTATAATTCATCAAAATCGGGCCACTATTTCCCGTTCTATGGAATATTTAATCAAATTCGTAAACTAGCAAAGGCTAACCCCTTTGCTGATTTGCCAATTTTTTT